>JAOUZG010007545.1:0-10264 GCA_026289955.1 Argiope argentata | reverse complement strand
CCCTTCTGTGCGCTATCTTGAGTTCTTTGACGAGTTTCGTACTTGGTGACTGAGTACCTCTTATCCGTTCTGTTATACTCAGATCTTCTCGATGCTTCAGATCTGTGATATTTTTCAATGGGTTTCAATTCTTGTTTTTTAACAAATGGACTGCTCGCTTTTTGTTTGAAAGTTCTTTTAACATCTTCAAACTCTTCTAATTTTTCCGCTAATTGGGTGGGAGAGATCATATTAGGCCATTCATCTAGGTAAAATTCTTTGAATTCAAAAGGCGTTTTTCGTTTAAGTTGATCTGTTATCATTAAATCTGACAATTTCTCGAAAGTATCTATCTTTAGTCCACTAATCCAACCGTTGAAATACGTATTTAATTCATGGTAAAAATCAGTCCATGTTCTTTCAGGTGCCTTTTGATGAGTGACAAATAACTGTCGAAATTTTTCCGGAGTTAGTTTGAAACGTTTGAGTAGTAGCTCTTTAACGTGTTCGTAACAATTAGCTTTCTCGTCCGGTTCTCTGGCTATGATGTGAGATACTTGCGGTGGTAATAAGCCTAATAGATGAGAAACCCAATTTTCTTGACAAATATTCAATCGTTGAGCTTGACGCTCAAATAATTTAAGATAAAGACTAATATCTTCTTTCAGGTCGAAGGGATGTAGAAATTTTGATACTTCTTTTATCAGAAACTTAGTATCACTTGCGTCGGATGTACCCGTGTTTAATTTAGATTGCATTTGAATCTTTAATTTTTCTAATTCAAATTCGTCTTTGCGTTTGCGTTCACGTTCAGCGAGTTCGTCTTGCCTTTTTTGTTCCTCTAGCCTCATCTCTTCGAGGCGTAATTTTTCTTCTCTTTCTTCTAAACGTAGTTTTTCTTCTCTTTCTTCTAAACGTAGTTTTTCTTCTCGTTCTTCAATACGTTGTTTTTCTTCTCTGGCTTTGCGATCTTCAACAATCGTTGTATGCAGGTTTTTTGTTAGGTCTTCGTCATAATTTTCACTACTAGTAATTAGATCTTTGAGTGTAGCGATGGTCATTGATTGATCAGCTTCTAAATTTAATTCGGTGGCCAATACGAATAAATCTTCGCGTCTACCTTTGCCGAGATAAGCCATTTTAAAATTTAAATTTAAACTTAGTAAGCAATTAAAGAAATTAACGAAATTGTTGCGTGTTCAGATAGTAACAATAATGTCGCTATAGTATGGTAAATTTCGTTTTCTCATTTATCAAAATTCTTAAGAAAGAATAATACTGCACTAAGATACACTAAATTTACGATTAAATATGGAAATCTCATTCATTCAGAAATATTTTAGACTATTAACGTGTAAATTAGTTTGAATTATTCGATATTTTAGTTTGCCTATCTCAATTATTAATTTCAACTGAAAAACAAAACATTTTTACAAAAACATTTAATACATCAGTTGTCTCATTTTCTTGTAATAAAGAGAAAAAGAGTTTGAAAAGAATAAAAACTAAATAATAAAAATTTTATTTTAAAAACTGTGATAAAATTTTGTTAAAATGTGAAAAAGAATTTAATCATCAAAGTTCTTTAAATAAAACTAAACACTCTAACTTAAATACAAGTTAATTACTTTGCGGAAAGAACTTTATTATTATTATACTACACCATTAGAAGCAAGCACTTGTAAAAATCATTAATCAGATTCTAAAAAGGAACACACGTTTGAATGAGAGGCATAACCTAAACACTTAAGTAGCTCTTGACTTAGGATCAGTCGCTGAGGGCGAAAGATAAATACATTTTTAATGAAGCGTCAGTGAGGAAATCGAAACCGAAACTAAAGAACTACGCACATTTGGCGAATGCCACTTAAGAAACAATATAGAATAGAATGAATCAATTCGTTTTTTAAATGAAAATATAAAAATATAACAATTTGAATATTACTCCCGATTTCCTTAATGTTCAAAATGTATACTTATGTAGTATATTATTATGCATCACAAGTAGAAAAATATTATTTTAAAAATATATACTCGCTTGATACTTAAAAATATGATCACATAACACTTTAAAAATATATGAATTATTTCTTTCACACAGCTAAAATCAATTTCATAAACAAGGCTGAAGATTCTTCTTTAATGCAAATAAAGACAGTACCTCATATCACGGTTTCTCGTTGGCGTTGTTGATGGTTTCACTGATGGTTTTAAGCTTTTTTAGTTGTTTCCTTGAAGATCGACGAAGACACTGCTGATCGCCGCTGTAGAGAGGATTTCTGAAGTGGACGTAAACTGTTAGCTTTCATCTGCAGGACTTCTGAAGAGGCTTTGAATGATTATTCCACTTGGGCAGGGCGTGAAATGTATTAATTGTTAGTAGAGAGGCAATCCGCGCGTTTAAAAATTCAGTCAGTTTTTTTTTAATCTTAGGCATTAAGCCAATTTCTTTTTTTTAAGAGATATTAATTCAAAATAATCGGATACTTAAAGAAGACTTTTAAATCAATCCCGGCCGAGCCCCCATTATTTCTGTGGGAGTCTAAATAAATCTTCCAAAAAATTAGACTCTTCAGATAGCGGGATTTTAGTGGCGTGATGTCTAGGGGTTTTTTAATATTTACGGGTTAGTTTCTAAACCAAAATTAAAATAATACAAACGAAGGATGAAGAGACTTCTTTAGAAAAAATAAAAGAATTTATTTAGAGTTAAAGGGGAATATTTACAGGGGGAGTATTTACAGGGAAACATTAAAAAGAATTAAAACATGGAGATATTTAATAATCAGAAAGTTAGATTATTTCCTCTAGGAGGACGTTAGAGATAGGGAAACATTATGACTGAAAACATATTACCGCGTAGCCGCTGAACTTAGCGGGAATCGCTGACGCATGAAGACAGGCGTCTTCTCTGGACGAAAGTTAGTGAGCCTCTGATTCAAAGTTAATTGGGACAGATTTTCGAAAGACCGATAGGTGGCGTTGTTCTGGAATGCAAACTAATTAAAAATAATGGCTCTCTGGGAAATAATCTAACCTTTACAACACTTGCTTTGGATTTCATATATCATCGAATGTTGACAAAACAAGATGAAGGCAGATGTTGGTTAATTAAAATGGTTCTGTGGAATATCCTACAAAATCACCCTCTCCTGAAAGAGCTGGTCTCTCAGCTTTTACAAAACGTTGAGAGCTAAATTTTTTTTTTTACATGATCTTACATTTTACTAATAAACTAATTTCAGTTACAATCATGAATTTGATGAATTAAGAATAATTATGCAATAACCACAAATAATAATATTCTTAAAAATAACAAAATAAAATACCAGATGAAAAGATGTATACTCAATGTTCACAATTCCGGATCTAGAATAAAGCACATAAAAATTCCAAAATACTTTATATTGTGAACCTACAATTAACTAAATATTTAATCATGAAAATTCTTTAGAATAGGTTGATAAAAAATGATAAGAAACGATATGAAAATATGATAGTTGTTGCAAACGAATATAATATAATTATTTTAAACGAGCTTTACCATATAATAGCAATTAATTTCTCAAAAGGTATAATATGAGAAAGATGAAAAATAATAACTAATATTCAAAATTCAATTAATATAAAAATGCTTCATTAAATCAGCTGAGGTGGTGGTAGAGTTCGGACCCTCGTGCTGACCGACTTTTTCTACTTCATACCTATCTTTAGAGTTCACTCTAGTTATTTTATAAGGACCTAAGAACTTCTGTCTTAGTTTTAGTCCAGTTCCAAATTGAGTCCTTTGGATTGCTACTAAATCACCTTCTTTGTATTTTGAAGCTCTTTTTCTTCTTTTGTTGTAAGTCTTTTGATTCTCAGATTGTATGGTTTCGATGTTCTTTTTGGCATCTTTCCTTAGAAATTCACGTTGCTCTTGAAATTCTTCTGTCATTTCTTCTAATAGTAGGTCTTTGATTCGGATAACTTCCTTATTCCGCATTTTGGTTCCTACTAAAAGTTCGAATGGTGTCCATTTAGTGCTTCGAGATATAGTGCTGTTTAGTATTCTTTGTAATCTGTCGACATATTTATACCATTTGGTCGAGTCGTCTATCGATAGCTTGGTAAGGACGGGAATCAAAGTTCTGTGTATTCGTTCTACCTGACCGTTTCCTCTAGGAACACCTGTTGCTATTTGTAAATGTTGTATGTTTTCTTCAGTACAGTAGTCGTTGAATAATTTTGAAGTGAACGCTGAACCTCTATCAGTGATAATTCTTACAGGGTTACCAAAGGTTTTCTGTTATAGTTTTAACTTTTCCAAGGCAATTTCAGCAGATGCAGTCTTGACGGGATATAGCCAAGTAAATTTCGTAAATGCGTCTACTACAGTGAAAATGTGTTGATAGCTTTTATTCGTTGAAGGTAAAGGGCCAATGAAGTCGACATGGTACGTACTTAAGGGTATGTCTTCTTTAGAAATAGGATTTAAAAACCCTTCTTTTTTGCCAGTTTTCTTATTAGCTAAGATACATGGAACGCAATTAACGATTACTTTTTTGACGATGTTGGTTATATTTGGAATAAAAAATTCCCGTTTCACAATTTCTGCTGTTTTTGCTACTGAGAAATGACCGTTGTCGTGGATCATTTTAATCAATTCAGTTTCCATTGCTTTAGGAATCACGATCAATTCTCGACCATTTAAATATTTGTAGAGTATACCGTTCCGTTCAAAAAATTCTTCAGATTCTTGTTTCTCTAAAAGTGACTTCAATGTTTGTATGCTATCATCTTCTTCTTGTGCTCTTTTCAACTTTGAAGTTAATGTATCATCACAGACCATCATTACTGGATAACGACTCAGAGCATCAACATGCTTCATTCGACTTCCAGCTCTGTGCTCTATTTCATAATCGAATTCTTCTAATTGAAGTGCCCATCTGGCTATGCGTGCAATTAGATCCTTCTTATGCATAGTCTTTTGAAATGCTGCACAGTCAGTTACGATTTTAAAACGTTGTCCTAAAAGATAAACACGAAACCTTTTTAATGCATTGATAATTGCAAGTACCTCTAATTCGTAACTGTCGTACTTTTCTTCTGCGGAATTTGTCTTCTTCGACATGTAGTAAACTGGGTGTAATTTTCCATCGTCGGCTTCTTGTAATAAAATTGCACCGCACCCTTGTTTACAAGCATCTGTATGCAGCTCTGTTCTTCTTCCAAACTTGTAAATATGCAAAAGTGGGCCTTCAGACATGATTTTCTTCAACTTCTCAAATGCTTCTTTTTGTTGAGTACCAAAAACAAAGTGGTTTTCTTTTCTAGTTAAATCGCTAAGTGGTTTAGCTATCTTTGAATAGTCCTTGATATATTTGCGGAAATAGCCGGTTAAACCAAGAAAACTTTGAACTTGTTTTATAGTTGTTGGTTCTGGAAATTTTTGGACAGCCTGTGTCTTTGCAGCAGACGGTTTAATAGTTCCACCTTCAACAATGTGACCTAGAAATTCGATTTTCTTTTTTAAAAATTGGCATTTCTTGAATTTAATTTCTAATCCGTATTTCTTTGCAACTTCGAACACAATTTTAAGTTTTTCTAGACCTTCTTTCTCATTTTTCGCTGGGATTACGAGATCATCTAAATAAGTGATTACAATACCTCTGCGGGTAAGATCTCTAAATATACTTGATACATAGCGTTGAAAAACTCCAGGACTTGTGCTTAGTCCAAAAGGAACTTTATTAAATTCATATTGTCCGTCTGGAACAATAAAAGACGTATACTTTCTACTATCTTCGTCAACATCGACGTGGAAGAAACCATTGCGTAAATCCATCGTAGAAAATACTTTTGCTTCTTGTAAAGTGTCCAAAACGTCTTCGATGAGAGGTAAAGGAAATTTATCTTTTACGAGCTTCTGGTTTAACTTTCTGTAATCAACACACAATCTTGAAGATCCATCTTTCTTTTTTACAATAACAATTGGACTTGCGTATTCTGATGAACTCGGACGTATAATGCCTTCATTAAGCCATTCTTCAATTTGCTTGTTTACTTCCTGTCTTTCTGTGAACGCTAGTCGACGAGGTGGTTGACAGACTGGTTCTTCGTCTTTCAGGATAATTTTCATTGTAACGTCGGTAGATGCCGTTTTTTCTGGCTTGTAGCCTTGTATTAATGTTTCAAGTTCCTTCTTAATTTCACGATTTTCAATATGGCGCAGATCTAGTTTTTCTTGAAGATTTTCGGCAGATATTTGCATGAGCAATACTTGATTCTCATATTTTTGGAATTGAACTCCTTCTTTGGTGAAATTTATTGATGCTTGTTCTAAAATATCTGATCCAATGACTGCTTCGAATTTTAATTTGTCAGTAGGTACAACATGCCAAGTTAGTAAGTAATTTTCTTTTTTCATTTCAAATTCACGTTCAAAGGAACCGATCGTTGTAACTTGTGCTTCACCAATGCCTGTGAGAAGCATTTTATTCTGTGATAATTTGGTTGGATCCATTATCCTTCTGCTTGAGTTTTCCCGTAGCAAACTTACGGTACTACCACTATCTATAAGTGCCGTGATTTTCGTCTTTCCGAAAAATATTTCCTTAGTGCGTAAACCTTCTTTAACGATGAGAGTGCAAGTTCCCTTTGATTCATTTATCTCTTCTTTGGCATTTGATTTGTTCGTGGTGAACGTATTTACTTTCTTCGGCAGTTCTTTGAATTTCTGCGACTTTGAATAATTCGTTTGAGCATGCTTGGATGCATTGTAGCTCGAGTGCTTTTCGTAATATTTGTTGTAACATCCCTTCTGTGCGCTATCTTGAGTTCTTTGACGAGTTTCGTACTTGGTGACTGAGTACCTCTTATCCGTTCTGTTATACTCAGATCTTCTCGATGCTTCAGATCTGTGATATTTTTCAATGGGTTTCAATTCTTGTTTTTTAACAAATGGACTGCTCGCTTTTTGTTTGAAAGTTCTTTTAACATCTTCAAACTCTTCTAATTTTTCCGCTAATTGGGTGGGAGAGATCATATTAGGCCATTCATCTAGGTAAAATTCTTTGAATTCAAAAGGCGTTTTTCGTTTAAGTTGATCTGTTATCATTAAATCTGACAATTTCTCGAAAGTATCTATCTTTAGTCCACTAATCCAACCGTTGAAATACGTATTTAATTCATGGTAAAAATCAGTCCATGTTCTTTCAGGTGCCTTTTGATGAGTGACAAATAACTGTCGAAATTTTTCCGGAGTTAGTTTGAAACGTTTGAGTAGTAGCTCTTTAACGTGTTCGTAACAATTAGCTTTCTCGTCCGGTTCTCTGGCTATGATGTGAGATACTTGCGGTGGTAATAAGCCTAATAGATGAGAAACCCAATTTTCTTGACAAATATTCAATCGTTGAGCTTGACGCTCAAATAATTTAAGATAAAGACTAATATCTTCTTTCAGGTCGAAGGGATGTAGAAATTTTGATACTTCTTTTATCAGAAACTTAGTATCACTTGCGTCGGATGTACCCGTGTTTAATTTAGATTGCATTTGAATCTTTAATTTTTCTAATTCAAATTCGTCTTTGCGTTTGCGTTCACGTTCAGCGAGTTCGTCTTGCCTTTTTTGTTCCTCTAGCCTCATCTCTTCGAGGCGTAATTTTTCTTCTCTTTCTTCTAAACGTAGTTTTTCTTCTCTTTCTTCTAAACGTAGTTTTTCTTCTCGTTCTTCAATACGTTGTTTTTCTTCTCTGGCTTTGCGATCTTCAACAATCGTTGTATGCAGGTTTTTTGTTAGGTCTTCGTCATAATTTTCACTACTAGTAATTAGATCTTTGAGTGTAGCGATGGTCATTGATTGATCAGCTTCTAAATTTAATTCGGTGGCCAATACGAATAAATCTTCGCGTCTACCTTTGCCGAGATAAGCCATTTTAAAATTTAAATTTAAACTTAGTAAGCAATTAAAGAAATTAACGAAATTGTTGCGTGTTCAGATAGTAACAATAATGTCGCTATAGTATGGTAAATTTCGTTTTCTCATTTATCAAAATTCTTAAGAAAGAATAATACTGCACTAAGATACACTAAATTTACGATTAAATATGGAAATCTCATTCATTCAGAAATATTTTAGACTATTAACGTGTAAATTAGTTTGAATTATTCGATATTTTAGTTTGCCTATCTCAATTATTAATTTCAACTGAAAAACAAAACATTTTTACAAAAACATTTAATACATCAGTTGTCTCATTTTCTTGTAATAAAGAGAAAAAGAGTTTGAAAAGAATAAAAACTAAATAATAAAAATTTTATTTTAAAAACTGTGATAAAATTTTGTTAAAATGTGAAAAAGAATTTAATCATCAAAGTTCTTTAAATAAAACTAAACACTCTAACTTAAATACAAGTTAATTACTTTGCGGAAAGAACTTTATTATTATTATACTACACCATTAGAAGCAAGCACTTGTAAAAATCATTAATCAGATTCTAAAAAGGAACACACGTTTGAATGAGAGGCATAACCTAAACACTTAAGTAGCTCTTGACTTAGGATCAGTCGCTGAGGGCGAAAGATAAATACATTTTTAATGAAGCGTCAGTGAGGAAATCGAAACCGAAACTAAAGAACTACGCACATTTGGCGAATGCCACTTAAGAAACAATATAGAATAGAATGAATCAATTCGTTTTTTAAATGAAAATATAAAAATATAACAATTTGAATATTACTCCCGATTTCCTTAATGTTCAAAATGTATACTTATGTAGTATATTATTATGCATCACAAGTAGAAAAATATTATTTTAAAAATATATACTCGCTTGATACTTAAAAATATGATCACATAACACTTTAAAAATATATGAATTATTTCTTTCACACAGCTAAAATCAATTTCATAAACAAGGCTGAAGATTCTTCTTTAATGCAAATAAAGACAGTACCTCATATCACGGTTTCTCGTTGGCGTTGTTGATGGTTTCACTGATGGTTTTAAGCTTTTTTAGTTGTTTCCTTGAAGATCGACGAAGACACTGCTGATCGCCGCTGTAGAGAGGATTTCTGAAGTGGACGTAAACTGTTAGCTTTCATCTGCAGGACTTCTGAAGAGGCTTTGAATGATTATTCCACTTGGGCAGGGCGTGAAATGTATTAATTGTTAGTAGAGAGGCAATCCGCGCGTTTAAAAATTCAGTCAGTTTTTTTTTAATCTTAGGCATTAAGCCAATTTCTTTTTTTTAAGAGATATTAATTCAAAATAATCGGATACTTAAAGAAGACTTTTAAATCAATCCCGGCCGAGCCCCCATTATTTCTGTGGGAGTCTAAATAAATCTTCCAAAAAATTAGACTCTTCAGATAGCGGGATTTTAGTGGCGTGATGTCTAGGGGTTTTTTAATATTTACGGGTTAGTTTCTAAACCAAAATTAAAATAATACAAACGAAGGATGAAGAGACTTCTTTAGAAAAAATAAAAGAATTTATTTAGAGTTAAAGGGGAATATTTACAGGGGGAGTATTTACAGGGAAACATTAAAAAGAATTAAAACATGGAGATATTTAATAATCAGAAAGTTAGATTATTTCCTCTAGGAGGACGTTAGAGATAGGGAAACATTATGACTGAAAACATATTACCGCGTAGCCGCTGAACTTAGCGGGAATCGCTGACGCATGAAGACAGGCGTCTTCTCTGGACGAAAGTTAGTGAGCCTCTGATTCAAAGTTAATTGGGACAGATTTTCGAAAGACCGATAGGTGGCGTTGTTCTGGAATGCAAACTAATTAAAAATAATGGCTCTCTGGGAAATAATCTAACCTTTACAACACTTGCTTTGGATTTCATATATCATCGAATGTTGACAAAACAAGATGAAGGCAGATGTTGGTTAATTAAAATGGTTCTGTGGAATATCCTACAAAATCACCCTCTCCTGAAAGAGCTGGTCTCTCAGCTTTTACAAAACGTTGAGAGCTAAATTTTTTTTTTTACATGATCTTACATTTTACTAATAAACTAATTTCAGTTACAATCATGAATTTGATGAATTAAGAATAATTATGCAATAACCACAAATAATAATATTCTTAAAAATAACAAAATAAAATACCAGATGAAAAGATGTATACTCAATGTTCACAATTCCGGATCTAGAATAAAGCACATAAAAATTCCAAAATACTTTATATTGTGAACCTACAATTAACTAAATATTTAATCATGAAAATTCTTTAGAATAGGTTGATAAAAAATGATAAGAAACGATATGAAAATATGATAGTTGTTGCAA
>JAOUZG010007538.1:0-12919 GCA_026289955.1 Argiope argentata | reverse complement strand
GCAAATATTTCTCTAATTCATCAAAAACACAATTTTTAGTTTTACTTTCAAAGGGATTTAAACAGCGTATCTAATAATATTGAATTTGGTTTCATTCAATGAATGCACTTCTGAAAAAGTTATGGACTTTTGAGTAACACAATTTTAAAAACAAACTACAGTTTCAACAACTTGTAAACTAGTAGTATTCAAATTTGTTTAAATCTCTCAGTTTTAATCATAATAGAGTTGATGTTTCTTTTTATTTAAAATATCAGTGTTCGAAGTCTATTTTATTAGGTATGATTCATAGAACCGATGTTCTGTATGAAAATATGAAATTCATGATTCATCAAAACAGTTTCTTGATTATACTGCATAAAATATAATAATTTACTTCGTTCCGGTCTTTTTTTCATATTAGATATATTATATGTACGTAATACTAATTGTTTAGAAATTTGAAAAGAGGATCTTCCTTACTTATATAAACCATACTTCCTTTTAAGTATTACAAAATAATGAATTAATAATACAGATACGGTAAAAGAAACATTTTTCACATGTTCACAGAAATATTTTTAATACACTTATCTATATATTTATATCATGTTTAATCGTGATTTCATTTCTTACAGATACATAATGAAAATAACACTTTTAGTATTTAGTTTGCTATTAGGGTGAATTTCATTTTCAATTCCTGTTTATTTGACTTGACGAAAACATCGTGATAAAAGATCATTTTCTCCATGTTCATATAACATATTATTGAGAGTTAAATTTTATTTTTAAGTGGTGGGAAAATTCTTTGGGAAATATGCTTGATGGTTAATAAAGTTTAAGTAACTCTAAATAAAAACGGCCTAGGAAATACGTTAGAAATAAAATAATCGAATAGAAAAAATGTTTAAATTTTAAGTAATTCATCTTTTTAACGTTAGTGTCTTTGTACTGTTTACCTAGAAACCATCTTGCTTCATTGACATTCATTACATGCTTTCCTTAGCAATATAAAGTGGTACATCTTAATGAATTTCAAACACTTTCAATTTTTGATATTTGACCATTTGCGCTGCGAGTGACAATATGTGGCTAACCAACAAGATATTTTTCACTCTTTTATTTTTTTATCAATACCTCTTACTTTTTCAGAACTGTTTAAAACATCTTCAATTGTAAGAAAAAAAAATATTGGCAAAATATTGCTATCAAAAACTCTATATAATTTTATGAGTACACAATTTTAAAACGTAGCTAAGAGTGGATATCTTTGCATACAATACCGAATTTTACAGGTTTTCCCGTAGATTATTTGTTACCGACTAATTAGCTTTCGAGTAGTACCTCAATTAATTTTTTTAAATATATTTTATAGAATTATGTGCAGTAGTATTGGATTCTAGTTGCACGACTACGTTCATATGAAATGATAATTTTGAATAAGTCCTCTAATATCATCGATTCCAGACCTTCAAGAAATGGCTGTCATGGCTTTGTCCTGCCAGGCAAATCGCACCAGAAACAGCTCAGACAATGTGCTCAGTAATAGTACTTTAGAATCATATGAGGAAGCTATTCAGCATTTGAAAAAGCTCCAAGCTCTTGACGGAAGTTTTGGAAATGTTTATACCTCAGCCTTAATAACACAAGTAAGTTGTTCTATTACAGAATAACAATTTTAGAGAAATTCAGATGAGTTAAGTCTTTATTTGTTTTAAAAAATCGACAAATTCTAACCTTATATATATTTTTTAAATTTTTCTCTTTATACTTAAGACCATTAATAGGAAACTTGTATTTCTAAGGGCATTTATTGTATGATAAAATGATTTTTGCAGTTCAGTGAATTATGAAATTCAACTGCGATATCTATCAGAAATACCAGAACACTTCGTATTGCTCATAATATATAAGACCTAAATTTAAGTAATAGATTAGTTTATTTTTCTTTAGTAAATTTCTGTTATACAGAAAATAATTAATCATTTTATTAGCTGTGACGAATATATACAATAAAGAGTGTGTACATTAAAACTAGTAAGAGTGATACTATAATTTATAAGAGCTAAATTCAAGTATTTAATTAATTTAGTTTATTCTCCCTTAGTAAATTTCTTTTACACAGAAAATAATTAATCCTATTATGAGCTGAGACAAATGTATACATTAAAAAGAATTGTGTACATTAAAACTAGTCAGAGTAATAAAAATAAAATTATCTTGAATAAAAAAGTACAAATACAACTTGCATCTTCCTACACATGCAAATTTGGCGTTACAAATATTTGTATTTGGATATTTCTATTTATATTTTAAATTTATTTTCCTAGCTTCAGAAAATTCGTTCATGAATAAATTAAGGGATTTGGGTACTACCATTTGGAATCATCGAATCAAATCTTCACATTTTCCGAACTGTTATTTTTTTTAATTACGACTACATAGATCTCAATAATGGATAATCAGTAGGAACCTAGTCTATAGAATACATCTCACAGCGTAAAACTTCCTAGTTTAAGGAGAAGATATTCTAGGATTCGTCTTCTTGTAAAGGGACGAGTGTTGCTGTGCAACAATATTCCTTTCAGATCTCATTAGGCAATCAATCTGTTTTCCATCCAGAGCATAATTTAATTTGTTTGAATGGGCCTGGTAACGTTCAGATGTAACTGTCTGATAAAGTTCCAGAAACTCTTAGTAAACTATTTCTTTCCAATAACACAAAACACACGATAGGGCTTTCTCAGCATTTTGGGTGAATGGTGGTTGACGACATAGGATCGAAACAGCAACGTTGAGGTTTGTAACCAAGTAACATAGCCACTTGACATAAGTGGCACTCTTGTACGGTGGATGTTATTTGGCTTATGAGGTTTCCACCACATACTCTCCCACCAGTGAGACGGTGGTGAGACGAACGACACATTTGCACCAAGCGCGGTGGATGTTATTGGCTTATGAGGCTTCAACCACATTCTCACCCACCAGTGAGACGAGCAATACATTTGCGCCAAGCGTGTGGCGAGTGTGTATGAATTGTTGGTAGTGATATTTGGCTGTTGTTTCTAATGCACCTGAGGACTTTTGTTGGCTGTAGAGGGCACCATAACAGCTGATCACCATTGTGTAAAATGTGTAGGCCAGGATCGAACTCACAACATCATGATTTGTAGCCGAGTAACACAGCCACTAGTGACACTCGTGTCCAGTGGATGTTATCTGGCTTATGAGGCTTCCCTCATAGCATGAACATGCGTCTTTGTAACTGGTGAAGATAACTGGTCTGGATCAAGCCATAAACTTTTCAATTCTTATAAAAGTTTGGAGAAAAAAATTCTGCCGTTTGTACCGAAATAGCAATGCAGGCAAATATAAATTCTTCAGTTTTAGTTTTCTTTCGATGTGTATGAAGAATTGTTTTACCGCTTTCCCCGCTAACTTTTTTGCAAGCTCTCTTTTTTAGTTTGACATAGAGTTTTATCTAGTAAAACTTAAAATTCTTCGTTTTCAACTATTCGTAGAGCTTTTAGAAGTGAATCGTCCAGAAGATTGAAATTTCCATCATTTTGGAATGTTACAAGATAATTTTTTACTGTTGAATGAATCACAATGTCAAAATAATCAACACCATTGATTTAGCAGTATTTTTTTCATTTGAAAAAAGAAAAGGAAATGGCGTAAATGCTGCTTATTAGCACTTATCTCTTATATAATTGAAACACACAGAAGGGATCTAATATATGACTGAAACACATATGCAAAAGATCATTAATGGTTAAGTTACATGATTCAAATCAGAATTGGATGTATTAAAGTGTGTTTTTAGATTAGCTAAATTAAGTGCCGAATTTCTACTTGCAAGTTTAATATCATTATTATTCCATTATTAATGAGTTCAAACTTAATTTTAATATTCTTTTATTTGAAAATATGTTTCATTTTTTTCATTAAATTTTATACTCCAATAAATTATTTTAGAAATCAAATTTGAAAAAAATAAAAAGATTTCTAAACAAATGAGCAAATGTGTGAAATTTCCCAATGACGGAAATGTAAGAGATAAATGTATCAGGAAAACAGGCAAAGAAGTAAAATTATTCGCAGGCACTTTATAAGCCTTTCAGTGCAATGACTGCATAGTTATGACACAAAGAATGCATTTGGATGTTTTACGTGGTAGAATTATCGGCCATCTGCAATATGGGTGCACCAAGCTGAAAGTATACAACAAACCTGGAACCACTCCGTCATTTACAGATTATGGCAATGGTTCCAAGATGATGGTAATATGAGTAGACTTTACAGTATAGCTCGCCCCGAGTTACAACTTCGAAGGAGTACCAGTATTTGGCAGTTACTGCCAAAAAAAATACGGAGCACAACATCAGACCTGTCTCGTAAACGGTGTTGCTCAGTGATGATCTGTTGGTGCCGTCTTCAGCCACTGGCACGACAGTTTCAAGACAAATGCTGAGGGCAGATTGGTCTGTTTGCTCATAGACAAGTCAAATGTGTTCCATTTACTGCAACTCATAGTAGCCAGCAGTTAGCTTGGAGTCGAGAGCATGCATTGTGGCCACAGCAGCAGTTTGCTTGTGCAATGTTTTCCGACGATTCCCGGCTTAGATTGAGGTCTGATTCTTGCCAGATTTTCATATGGAGAGAGACAGGTACCCTTTACCGCCAAGAGATCATCACTGAGAGACACCGTTATGGTGTTTTAGGATTTCTCGTTTGGAGATGAATTATTCTGAGTTCCGAAACTGACCTGTATGTTGAAATTGTAACCATGACAGGCCAAATCTATTGGGTCGTCATTCTGGAACAACATGTACGTTTGTTTCGGGGCACTATAGGCGCATAATTCTTGTCTATGGATGACAACGACAGTCTTTACCGTGCAAATATCGAAATCAATGCCGTAGATCGAAGGATATCACCTGTATAGACTGTCCAAAATTCTCACCGAGCTTGAATCCAGTAGAGTATATGTGGGACATGCTTGGGCGACTGGTTGCAGCCCGTCAACCACCTTCTGCATGTCTACGGAAATTCGGACAGCATTCCTTGGTGAGTGATAAAATATTCCCCAAGATCAGATCGATAATTTGATTGTATACCCTAGGTGTACGGATTGTAATACATTGTCTGGGAGATGTACTATGTATAAAACGCCATATCAACCATGTAATATTGGTTTTTTTAAAAATATTTTATATTTTTAATTTGCTCCAGGGAACAAAAGTTGCTATTTTTATTATTGGTATCAAACATACAGCATCTTTATTATTCTTTACATTTGGTTTAATAAATAGGGTTTATAATTAAGTATTTGTTTTGCTACTGACACTGTCTTTTCCTGAACTAGTATTATCCTTAATTTATGGACATGCAGATATTAGATATTTTTAAATAAAATTTTATTTCACATCTATTATAGGCTCTCCTATCCAGTGGTCAAGAGCTAGCCAAGGATTGGAATCTAACTGCAACCATTAAATACTTGATAAAAGAGCTGGACTCTCCATCTGTTAAGTTTTTGGCGATATACATGACTCTTCCCATTTTAAACGAGAACACTCTCGTGGATATCTCGAACGTAGATTGTTCAGATAATCCTCGGACGCATGGAAATGGTGAGAAGGTTTTATTTTAGTTTCTCCAAATATTGTCTACCTTGTGTTTAGAAACCTTTGTTTTTTAGTTAGCGAGTTCAATGGAACTTATGAACGTTCTTGTTCTACACTGGAATTTTTTTCTATTCCAGTGGTTTGAATATCACAAAATAATTAAAATTTCCTTTTTCTCAAATTGCTTCCTGTAAACTACTTCTGTAGCCAAATTTCCGTGGCAAACAAAGCTAGACATGTGTTCGAGGACGTTAGGACAATCCATAATAAATCTCAACACAACTCGTTGATGAGTTTATTAAGAATCTTAAACTCATGAATCCTCTGCCTTTTCCCTCTAGAACCTCTCAAACAAATTAAGATATTTTATTAGCAACTATTTGTTCCTCTGTCTTTTTCTTCTAGAACCTCGTAAACAAATTAAGGTAATTTCCTAAGAACTATTTGTTTCTCAGTCTTTTTCCTTATAGTACCTCATAAAAAATAGGGTATTTTTTTAGAAACTATTTGTTTCTTAGCCTTTTCCCCTCCAGAACCTCATAAACAAATAAAGGTATTTATTTAGAAACTATTTGTTAATCTGTATTTTCCCTTCTAGAACCTCAAAAATAAGTTAAGGTATTTTCTTAGAAACTATTTGTTCCTCTGCCTTTTCCCCTCCATAACCTCATAAACAAATTAAGATATTTTCTTAGAAACTCTTTGTTCCTCAGTCTTTTCCCCTCCAGAACTCCTTAAACAAATTAAAGTATTTTTTTAGAAACTATTTGTTAATCTGTAGTTTCCCTTCTAGAACCTCAAAAATAAGTTAAGGTATTTTCTTAGCAACTATTTACTCTGGCAGAATGATAATTGCTTCAGTCCATTAAATCGGAATGCCATATATAATCAACAATGGAAGATTTTAAACTCAACTTAAAATCATTTAGGTTTAAATTCCCATTGTGAACGTTTACGAATTTCTACCATAACAGCATCATCGAACAGAGATATAAAAAGGGAAAGAAGGTATGTACTGCATACGATGTTCAGTAGAGAAACCTATTTGAGAGAAAAAGTTCATAAAGAAGAAATTAACCACCTAACTATTTTGCCCGTACGCCGTACTTGCATAGATTTATCGAATTTTGATAGTTGTAAACAAAAATAAACAATTCATAACAATTTTAGTTCAATAGTAAAATGACTTCGAATGCATAGATAAGTCAAGCAATTGATGCATTTCTATTTGAATTAAAATAATAAAATATTTTCAAAATAGAAGGTGTCATCTTATTACATAGTAAAACAAAATAATAAAACTGTTTAGTGGTTAATCGAAAATAGAGTCGTGCTAGACATAGATGCGTCCTGATAGGAATAACGCACAGTAGTACGGCTTCTGATTCTTTGATGGCAGGGGACTACTCTTGATTGATTTAATGCCCGAAGGAATAGTTATCAATTCTGTAAAATACTCCAGTATTGTGATGAAACTACTAAAAGCAATCAAATGCAAACAGCTCAGTTTTATGCACAAAAAGGGATCCTTCCCTATGACAATGCCCACCGACGTCCCTCATGAAAAGCAGATTATCTAAAAAATTTGGGAACTCCTGGAACACACGTCGTACAGCCCAGATTTGTCACCTTATGACTTCCACATCTTCGAGACAATTAATTAAGCATTATAGAGGACGCGGCATCATTCAGAGGATGAATTGAAGGACGCTATGTAGTACTTCCTCAAGAATAACCCCCCTGTCTTTCTACAGCAAAAGCAAAGATCGCATTCATACCACAACAAACATAGACATATGGCACTTCGAGCCATACATTGAATTTGACAGCATATGCAAGGGTTCTGCTTGACCCCATTTCTTTTTTTTGGTTATAAATTCCTGGAATTTATGTAAAATTTTGCTCTTAGTTGCCTATATACATTCACATAAGGAATTAAAAAAGTTTTTAAAAAACGACAGGAAACAGTGAAGCAAGGTTTTTCATTTTTCACTGGACAAGGGAGGGAAGAAATTAGATTAATTTGATGCTCAGCAAGCCCTTCATATTCTTTTAAAATTTTAGAGTACAAACGTGAGTGATAAAAATTTAGAAAAAAATCTTGCAAATGCTTTACCTAGTGAAGATAATGGTAGCTCAGATTTATCGAATTCTGACAAAAATTTGAGGAAGTTATCATCCTAAAGAGTTTTAATAACACGTAGACTCATAATGCCATTGAAAATGTTATAAAAAGTCCATTTTTCTCAATAAAAAATATCTTAAATATTTTTATTAAATACATTTCCCTATTATATTAAAAACCTGTGTGAAGATATATGATAAAAATTCACTTTATTCTGTTAGGAATTATGAAGAATTTTTTTTTAGTTCTTCGAGGAAAAATTTAAAGCAAAATATATGCATTTTTAAAGTAGAATATTTAAGCTTTTTTTCCAGAAGCATTTGAAATTTTTATGAATTTCTTTACTAACAAAAATGAGTTGCGTGCCATTGTAGGCAGCTTTGAGTGAGGTCACACATTAGTAAATTCATATTCTGTTTTAAGATTTATGCATCTATCATTTTCTATCGCAAGTTTTATCTAATATGGACATACACTTGGCAAGTTATAAAACGTCTAGTAGACAACGCATGCGCATAAAGGTTGAGATATTCTGTTTGTTCGATGGCAAATAATTGCCCCGATGGTACAACTAAAAGAGACAGTATTGTATTTCTTTCTTACTGCGCATGCGTTTGTAGAATTTGTCGGGGGGTTTTACTTGAAGATAAAAACAGATCTCTTTACCATAAATTAATTCCGACATTTTTTCTTTTTTGTTCTTTTTGGAGCGATGCTGTGTTTGTTTTTATTTGTTTTCTAATTTGATATGCCCTTAGTTTTCGATAGTTTTCCTAATTTTGGTATGTGACAATTCTTTTTTCATTTTTTCATGTGTGGGTAAATATCCAACATTTTTATTACGATATCAGAGAGAAAGAAAAATTATAGTATGCCAAAATGGCAATTTAAAGCCAATCATGGAAGGCTTGAATCTGTCTTATGAAATTGTAGCAAACATAAATCAATCCCTTTCTGCGCATGCGCCGCCTATTTGCCGAGTGTAAACACCTTTAATTTAAATATAAAGCTCATTTTTTGTTAAAACATAATTTTATTTTTAATTTTACAGAAGAATTTTTTTGTATTTCAACTATCTTCCACTGAGTCTGGAACTCAGAATTACGCTTGCTTAAAATTTTTAAATGAATACTTTTAAAAGTTTAGGCTTCTAAAAAAAGGTTGCAAGACTCAAATTAAATTTAGCAGAGAATTTCGGTCAGAAATCTTGAAATGCTCAAATAAAGGGAACTGGTACAAAAAAGTTATGATAAAAAAAAGGAATAAATACAGATTTTTTCTTTTTTAAAAAACGCATTTATTAAATAAAACCTATTTGCATGAAAAAATATTCTAATATTTTACTCATATTTTATTTTTCTTGCAAATAACCAGAATTAGGAGCAAGTACCAGAAATTTAGAAGTTGTAATAAACCCAAGTATCTTTTTTGAAAATGCTGAAGGAAAATACTTTAAATTATTGTCGTAGTATTTGCTGGCTTTAATTCAATTCTGATATTACAAAGATAGCATTAAACATCTTTTACGACATTATATATTATGATAAATTTTCTTTCTATTGAATTTATAAATACTTATTCCAGCATTTTCGTGATATACATGAATATTATCTATGTAAGTTTGAAAAAATGCTTTTGAAAAAGTTATATATTGAATAAATGGGGATTCAATAATAGCTTTCAAAAAATTACTTTGAAAATGTTTTTTATTACAGATCTTGTTAAGGAAGTTGAAGACTATCTAGGACCAAAATTACGAGTGGAATACTCATTATACATTGGGGACGAGATGGACGTCATACATTCTATTTCCCTCAGAGTGACAGCAAATTACACTGCTTCTGAAGTCATGGAATTGGCTGCAGTTGAAGATCCAAAATACAAGTGAATTGTTATTTTTCTTCAGAACTGTTAAGGCCTAAGGGAATACTCTTAGACTATAATAAACTTTCATTATGATAAAAGTATTTTTCGAAATTCCCCTAAAGAAAACTTCTATCTACACTCAGTTTCTAACCAGCAAATCTGTACGCTTGTTCCCTATTTGTGTTATTTGTGTGTGCAAGTTGGGTGATTTTAGATAAAGTGTGAGGGCGCTATTCTATGTTAAAAATTAGATAATAAAGATTAATAATTCGCCCTTAAATTAATTTGGCAATGGAAAATAAGTATTATATAAATGCTGCATGGTTTTAGCATTATGTTTTTTACTCTTTCTTATTTTGGCAACTCATGTGTTGCGATTATTATAAGTTATTAACCCATAATTGTAGATAGGGTCAAAGTGAATCCACTTTGTTAATTAACTTTGATTATCACTTGGTATTTTGTTCTTGAATACAATCATTTCCTCAGTATTTTCAAGTTTTAATACTGAGGAAACAGTATTACAACTGTAATGCTGTTGAATTACAGTTGTAATACTGCTGTACAGCTGACAATGTACTGCTGAATGTCATTCAGCAGTACATTGGCAAAAGACTAAGCATGAACACATGCGTAAAACCGAGGTATTCTTTTTTCAAGTAGGCTTTCTGGCACAGAGGTAAAGCGTCTTCCTTGTGCTCTGGGAGTCCCCGGTTCGAGTCCCAGTTTGGGCATGGTTGTTATTCTATGTTCTGTCTATGATATGTGTAACTGTGCCCCTTTGTAAAAAGGAACTGTGCAAGCAAATATGGTGAGCGTATAGCTAAGTCGTACTATTGGCCCTTGCTAGCGCTATTTCAAAAATAAGAGACGCTCCTTTCGGCTTAAATCTGCTGCTCTATCAGCAGGGGGCTTGTCCATGTCAAGTGCCATAAGTAACAACAACAATTATTTTTCAAAGTTTGTGTTGTAGTTTATGGAAGCATTAAATACAGATTTCTGAAACTTCTTTTAATTTGAAAAATACTAAATGAATAAAGAAATATTCTTGAAATATTGTATTCATTTTTGCTTGTTAATTCCTAACAGTTATTAAAACTAATATCTAGATGAAGAAAATACAGATCATAAAAATACCTACATTTTTCTTCTACATAGCATCATCTTTCCATTATTTAATATTTGTAATAATATTATAATTATTTTAATTTTTGGGAACTACATGATTTTCAGAAGGATTGGTAGAAATGAATGAATTACAAGATATTCAGAATGATTTATTTTTGGTAACTGCAGGATTTTGGTATCTAAAAACTTTTTGGTTCTTAATAAATTATTTGAAACTTAAATAATTTATTTGCTTCAGTGTTACCAAAATAAATTCCAATTCTATTTACTAACGACTAACAATGAAAAATTAACATTGGAGTCATTTTAACTCTATGTCTCTGGCAGTGTGTGGAAATTATGTCTCCAGTTATGGTAGGATACTGAGATATACATGCGATATTTACATGTGAAAATATGAGATATCTATGTGAAAAATACACATCGTTGTTTGTAAACATCACTTTCCTTCACAATTACAGAATCGTAGTTTCATAAATTTATTTGCAGGTTTGAATGGAAAACAATGCTAGGGAAAATGTACGTTTATGAAATAGCCAACAGAACAAATGATCCTGAAGCTGGTAAATTCTGGTTGCTGTACATAACTTCTGGTAATTCTGAGCCTTTATTTCACTTGACGAAAGGTAAGATGGTTTTATAGCGATAAATATTATCAAGTCTTGATTCTTTAATAAGCACTACAATTTTCTTACTTTTAAAAAATATTTACAAAATGCAAAAATTAGAATCATACATCAATCCTTTAAAGATAAAACAAAAATTAAAGTACTGTTGCGACACCATTGCATTGTTTCTCATTCAAGAATTTGTCCTTGACCTCAATTATGACATCACAGCCCTATTGTAAGAGATAATATTAAGCAATGTGATGAGACGGTATAATTGGTCTTTCATTAAATCACTGTATGTTGTCAGAATTTTAAAATTATTTTGAAAAATTAACTCCACGGGTTCGCTTGTCTATTGGTGGGCGTAATATTGTGAAGACACAATCAGCAGTCCTCAGTTGAAAAGCAAAAACCATGACGTTTATTTACATAAAGAAGACAATAACACAAAGATGACGAATACACAGACGACAAATATATATAGCCGAGACGAACACGGGATAGTCCACAATAGCCCACAAATAGTAATCGTCCACAGCTCTCAAAGCACAGACAGAATCCGGCAGAGAAGTTTTTCCTAGTAACTTGGCTTTCTGGTCTTTCCAGACGGCTGAATTTATCACTGTCTCTCAGTTTTAGCTGCCGATTTACCACTACACACTGGCTACTCCATCTACTATAAGTCGCTATTTCCACAGTAGACAACACGACTAGGCACACAACAGTTCAACACTCGCTTGAACGTCAACCAAAGCACTGGCACTTCGCCGTCGCTACACTATCCTCTCGAAGACACGTTAATTATCTGCTACTCCAGCTCCATTCAAATCAAATCAAATCATCCTCAACTTATGACTTGTTTCACGGAGTACCTAGCCCTTGTCAGGGGGCTTAAACCTACATTAGATGGCGAGAGATGATCTTTGACATGAATTTCGGTATTTTGAGGTGATCTTCGCAAAATCTAAGCCTCTTTTTATGTAATCATAGTAGTTGCTGAGGTGTGAAGTGCTTGACGAAGCTAGGACAACCATTGGTTTACAGAGAAAATGGGAGGAGCAACAAGGTCTGGAGAAATGCCGCTTTGCAAATGCGTCAAAGATATGATGATATAAAGAGTAGAATTACAAATCGAAGTTAAAATGATCCTCGGCTTGAATCTACCAGTGTTTTTATAGCTCCTAGAATGCGGGGCCCAGAATCCTCTAGACCAATCAGGGCACATCTCGGTTTGTATCGAGATAATTCTTGAATTTTTTAGTACTATCCATTTTCTCGCCAAATTCTCCGTCAATTCGTCAAATGGTTGCCAAGTTTACACCAAGCCTGTACATCACTAACGCGACACCCGCTCAGTATGCCACAGTGCTGATCGTAAAATGGGCTTTCTTACGAGGGCACTGTTCGGGACGGGAAACAAAATTATAAATTTGTAACAATATAGTCTGATCTGATGTAAAAAATGCTGCGCCTTAGTTTTGTTCGTGTTCCTTTTATGCTTTGGTGTATGTCTTTGTGCTGTGTTTTGAGTTAAACCTTTATATACATATATATATATATATGTATATAAAGGTTTA
>JAOUZG010007537.1:0-18117 GCA_026289955.1 Argiope argentata | reverse complement strand
TAATCACAAGAGAGCATAAAACTGCATTCTGAATAAAATTTCAATGGAAATTTAAAACAACATTTCGTTCATATAAGCTTTATCCAAGAAATTCTGTTGAAACTAAATGCAAATTAAATCTAAGTACACATAGACGCTTATAGGACACACAATTTGAGGAAATGTTTTGTTCCTGTTTTGTTTAATGAGATCTTGTTCCTCTCTTACGCCGTCACAATTCAAAACGCCTTTTGCTTTAAACGACCCTTCGAGCCCTCAGTTCCTTTGACATTCTAAAAGGGTCGTAAAACATCCATTGTGTTGACTCCCCTCCGATCCATCAAGATGTCTAAACTTGCTGGGGGAGGGGGGGAAGAAATACGTTAAAATGCGTCGACTGCGCTTGGAGAAAAGACACCGCCCTATGTAATTATCCGAGCATAACGAAAGAGCATCGTCTCTTAGCCTACGTTAAAACACGTGCAATGCGCTTGACGTGACGTCTTGCGGCTAAGTCGAAATACGTGTGTAACCCTTAGAGGGTTAAATACATTTTAATTTTCTTTGAGAAAATTTCTAGGCCTTCTAGTTTTAAGATTGGAGGGGGAAGTATCAAGGTATGCTTTTTACGGCATTATTTTTAATTTTTCCATTTTTGAATAGAATTTTTTTTTCTATTTTTTGGATAAAATATTCCAACGTCTAGTTAATATGAAGATGACACACAAACACACGCTTGCACAGCCCCTCTTTACAAAGGCCGACTCTTTTACATACCTCACAGATGGAACGAAGGGGAGGAGCAACCATGACCGAACAATGACTAGAACTCGGGTTCGCAAATCATCGGAAAGAAGAGCTACCTCTATGTAAGGACGCTTACCATAACTTATATCATTAACAGCTTATAATATTGGAATATCAAAAAATAAAATAGCAATTAATCGTACCCAAAAAAACTCTTAAAAGAAGGCCAAAAATATATCATTAATTTAATTTTGCGATGAAAGTTTCTATTCGTTGATTAGCCAGGACAAGAAGAAGTCAATATTTGATGTTAATGAACTAAAAAAAAAATGTGAAAGTATGATAATAAAAGGGGGATCCGAGATCATCTTTCGAAATGATAATATTACACTTAAATAATGTTAAACTGTTAGATTTTTTTAGTCAGCTCATAGATGACAGAGAACTTTTATCAACTATAGGCGGATAAAAAGTGTATCCAAACTTTGGAAAACTCTTGGCCTTAATTGGATCTAATGCAAAAAAAGAGACTCTCATTCGGCTTAAAATCGCTGATTGCTTACAGCGCGCCTATGCATGACAAGTGCCATTAATAACAACAACAACATAACAACAATTTTTTAAATGTTTTTTGGAAGATTATCAAAGACACAATATATATAATATTTAAATTATAAAAAAGGAAAGCTTCGGCAATTTATGAGAGAGAACACCCAAATTACTTTAATAAATTAAAATTCTAAGAAAAAAAAACAAAAAATGGAATTTTATCTTTCGAATTAAATCTTTGTCAAATAAATTTTCCTCTAGAGCTTCAACGCTTTTTTCTTTATTATTGACAGAAATTAAAAGCTATTTTTTAGAAATACTTCTTAAGTATTAAAAGTTTGCCTCTTTATGATAACATGGATATTTGGAACATGCCAAAGATACCATGAGCCATATATTAAGTATTTTTTTTAAAATCTTTTTCTTATTTTCTTGTATATAAAGGTAA
Organism: Argiope argentata; assembly: GCA_026289955.1. Classification (NCBI taxonomy): domain Eukaryota; kingdom Metazoa; phylum Arthropoda; class Arachnida; order Araneae; family Araneidae; genus Argiope; species Argiope argentata. Next base: position 16,394 of record JAOUZG010007537.1, on the reverse strand, counting down.
ATAGATTCTAAATAGGATTGATTTAGCGATCCATTTATTTTAAAAAAGGTCCATCTGATAGAAAAAACATTGAATGTTCAACTGTTGTAAAAGCTATACTAAAAGTAGTATTTAATTGCAAAAAATTATAGCTACACAATCGTAAAAAAGAGAAGAACAACGAGGCATAATTTTTTTAAAATTTGAAATTTAAATGTTATAGAAAAGTTAAATGTTCAGAACTGAATAATTTATTTTCCCAAGAAGTGAAAAGAGAAAAATGATATAAATTATAAAACATGGGTTTAAATACAATATTATGCATACAAAGAGAAATCGTTATAATCCTTAAAAAAAATTCGAACCCCCCCGACCCCCCCCCCCCCCAAAAAAAAAAACATAGTCTTCAATTTGATAGATTTGTGTGCTTTAGATTGGGTAGAAAAATTCCTTCAAAGTGGACATCCGAAATTTCATAGAAATATTTACACTGATTTTATGATCGTGCACCAAATTTCATCCATCAAGTTCAAAGCCTTTTGGGTTAACGCGTGTTCAAATTTATGAAAATTTAAAAAGGGGAGATTTGGGAAAATCGAATGTTTCCGCATATTACATATTTTTTGATTGTATACTTAACATACGAGAATGTAAAAATAGAATAATATATTTAGAAAATTAATCTAAATATTTTCGTTTTTAATTTTTTTCTAATATTTTAATTTTCTTAGCTCAATTTAAAACAAACAATTATAAAATGTTTCTAATGGAATCTCTTATGCATATTTTAATGTATTATGTCAGAACATAATTCCTTGAACGGCCAAGCACCACGTTCTCGTGTGAGTTAAATTATACTATTATTCATTTTAATTGTTTCATCGAATGAGTCACTTTAGTATTGCAAGCGATCCGAAACACTTTGTCTTGCATTTATTAAAAAAAATACTTTTTCCATTTATTTCATTTCATACAATTACGCGCGCAAAATGACATTTTCCTAGGTTTCATTGGTTGTAGTCATTAGCTTATTTTTTTTAAATCAGAGCTTTTGAAAGTGCAATGGCAAAGCGTTATTAATTTTTTGAGATGCGAAAATAATAATAAATAAATAAGATAATAAAATATTTATTTTTGGACCTCGAATTTGTGTTGAATCCTAAAACCTCCTCCCCAAAACAACATCATGTTCTGACATGATAAATATACTACCATAATTCCCAGCACTTTCGCCAACCAAATGATACGAATACACCAATTGCTATTAAGATTAAATAATTGTATAATTCATTTTTAATGCCTTCTGTAGAGAAATATTAAATAGCAAATAAAACAGATTTCAATTTTTTTAATACTCGCACTTTTCTATAAATTATGTTATGAATACACAAAATTTTCTATCTATTTACTTCTAAATATTTCACAAGAAAAAATGAAAAGGTTTAAAAACGATTTACTCAGCACCACTTATTGATAATGAGTTTAAACTTTAATTTTAGTGCAACAAAATTTTAAAATTGATACTAAAAGCTTGCTTTGTAGTAAAAAAATACTGAAAATTTAAAATTATGCCCAGTGTTTATATCTTGATAGTCAGAAATCGAAAAAAAAAAAACTTCAATAAAATGAAATATTAGTATTAACAAATTTCCTGTTATTATACCCTTAAAGCACAGAAATATTGTACATTATTCGCAATATTGCTTAACATTATAGAATATTGTTTAATATCATATAATATCATACAATATTGTTCAGTATTATGCAACAGAATGTGCTACCTGGGGTAGATTTGGAAAATATAGAAAAAAAAACTTTTTATATACATATTTTTATATATTTCAAATTATTTAAAAACTTTACAACAAAAAAGTACAACGTTTGAATGTATCATTCTGTATTTTTTAAGCATATATCAATGAAACTTGTCAAATTGCTTAGTTAAAATTGAAATGGAACAAGTGATCTGCCTTGATAAACCGATGGCATTACCACGCGAAATACACAGATTGTGTTTGTCAGTAATAAAGATCGATATTTACAGTTGATTATTTAAACTATCAATGGAATACAGGATTATTCTGAGAATTAAAAATATAAAAGAAAATACAGTATTTAAGTGAGAAATTTACAAGATTTAGACTTAATTTAAAGCATGGTTCCAAGCACGTGGTAAATCAAGACAGACCTTTTAAAGTTTCGTTACTTGCAAAATTATTTAAAATAACAAGGCATTCCTACTATTAAATATACTCTTGTGAAAAAATGATTAAAATAACAAAAAACGTACTTACTTTGGAAGAAATATAACAATTAATAAAATCTCAGATATGGACCAAAAAAATCCTGCTACCAAATTCGGCCATGTTTAACGTAAAATGCTGTTCACTATGGTAGAGCGGCCTTTCCTTATCCGAAATAAAAAGATGTGTGTTTGGAGGGGGGCGTTACCCTTTTACAATTCCTCTTTAGGGGTTGGCATTTCCCTGAATAGCATAAAGTGGGAAGTCCTCATTATTAAAAGGCTAAAATTTGTGGGTCGAAATGCATACATGAGATAGCGATAAAAATTAGTTAATAAGTAAATTATTTATATTTATTAATACATATACAAGTGATACATACAAGCAATAAAACTTAATTAAAGAGCAGATTCTTTATATTTATTAATTCATATTCGTTAACACTTTATTATTAATAAAATTTAATTAATAAAAATGTTACTAAATAATAATAAATATGTGTGAATAAAATTGAAATACTATTTTCTATCATGTCCGAACATGAATGTTTTTTTTGGATGATTTTTTTGTCGTCAACAAAAATCCGTAAGCGAAAAATAAAAATGTTATTATCTGCACGAGCATCTAAAAAAACTCAGCTTTTAATAACGCGTTGCCATCATATTTACAAAAACTCTGTTTTTTTTTTAAAAAAAATAAGTTAGTGACTATATCAAATGCAACGTACTAAAATATTATTTTGAGCGCCCGATTACATGAAATGAAATAGTAAGGAAAATATGATTTTTTTAAAACCATAAACGCAAGACAAAAAAATTTTTTTGGATCGCTTGCAAAACTAAAGTGACTCATTCGATTAAACAATTAAAATGAATAAAAATATAATTTAACTTGGAAGGTCACGTGATGCTTGGCTGTTCAATGAATAATGTTTTGACATGATGTATTGAAACATTCATATAAGATTTCATTTAATTTTTTTTTATAATTCTTTGTTTTAAATATGGAAAAATAACATTTTAATGATCAGTAAGGGAAAACGAAATTGCAAGGTGGAACAAATAATATGAGAAATGAAAACATTTAGAATTTCTTTTCAACATTGAAAAATATTGCTCTCAAACACGCTTAAATACATTTAAAAATTAATTTATTGGGGAGACAGAAAAAATTATATGAGAAAACCTTTCTAAAATTGAAAGGATAATTTCTTTAATTTTGAGATTGTCAAAAAAATCATTTTATGAACCAAAATTATTTATTATTAAGAATTATTTATAATTATTAATTTTATCTATACTATTTTTGGAAGCTTTTGCTGTATAACGCAGATATTTCGCTTAATTTTTATTAATTAAAATTTTAATAAAACGAGTCCAAGTTGCATATTCTTTGAGACGATCCCTTTTTGACCATATTTATTATCTATAATTTTTACAGTTTCAAAATTATCATTACTGTTGTTAAAAAAATGTCAGTTATAATTTTTCTCACATTTATGATCAAAATAAATCGTCTGTCACTAACCAATCATTTCAGCTTAACGTGAGATAAAAGGCCTGATAGCCTAGGCTCTACTGAAAAACAACTAAATATCATTGGCATTGGCTGTTCGACGATTCTATTTCATTAAAGGGAGATACGCAGAAGGATGAGCGCATTTCCGGAATTCTTCGTCACCCTTTGATCTTGATACTGTTGTTTTCTATTTTTATTCCCACAAACATGTGAATCTCGTTTCGTTTCTGACCGAAACGATGCGATCGGCGCGTAATCCCAGTTTATTTTACTGTTAAATACAAACAACTCTTTTCTCATTCTTATTTTGATGAATTACGATTTCTAACACATGGGCAAATGCATGCAGGGTTGCCTCCTTCCCCCGAAAATAGAATGTTCCTCCCTTTTGACAGTATCAACAGAATGAATTCGTTCACACAAGAAGGAGGGGACGGGGGAAGGGATCATGAGCGCTCATTGTCCTGAGTCTTATCTCATCATCTGTTATCAGTATTACTGTATTCATAATGGTGACTGATGATGGGATGTCCTTGAGCTAGCCAAAAATTATATTCTAACCAAAAGTCCCCCCTCCCAGAGTAAAATGGGGGGAAAGGAAAAAGAATATTGTTTTTCTGATCGGAATAAAGCTCTGCTTTTCAGCTGAATTTTAAATTTTGCTTTTACAAAATATAAACAATACGGATGCATTTAACGAAGTATAGTAAATTAGAAATAAAAAAAAATGTGCGACAGCTTTTAGTAAGGTTCGGAATAATTAGAATTAATGAAATTTTTCATGATACCTTAACTTTATACTGATAGAAATTTCAATTCAAAATAAAACTGGAAATTTTCTTAATTTTCAATGTAGTTGAAAAATAAATAAAATATATGGCATTATTTCTACATGAATAATTAGATATTATAGCACAAACATAGCAACAAGTTTTTTTTAACATCCTTTCAGTTTCGAAACTTGACCAGAAACAGTATCCATAAAGTATTCTCACGCTGATAATTCAGTTTTTCATTTATAATTATGAAATTCCATTAAATATGAGGAAATAAGTGGCAAATTGTGTTGTGAACAACAATTAATTCTAGCTTATCAATTTTCTGAAAAGCATTTAATTATATATTGCTAGAAATTGAACATTTAGTGAACATTTTAATAATTTTAGCTTTTACTCTCAATATGTTTGCCTTCATATTTTATTTAGTGCCTCCATTTACACGAATCATTTTATAAAAAGCAGTAATTTTTCTACAGTTGAATACAAAACCTTCTTTAAACAAGAATAAAATTCCACTTTAATTGCAAGTAGACTTGAGAGACAAGATAAAGAAATATTTATTCTGTGTTCATGTGACTCAAATTTCCATAATTTGAAGGTATTTCCAATACTCCACTTTGATATGTAGTAAAACTCGTGTGGTGAAGCTATTGTTCCTTTTCTCACTTTGTTAGAGAATAGACTTGCATTTTAATCTGATGCATTTTAATTTTCAAAATCCTTAATGTAAGATTTCTTTAGCGTATTTTTTATGCATATTTACTGTTTCCATTATTAGCGGCATTTGCCAAGGACACGTTTCACCGAAGCATCAGCGAGTTTTAAGCCGAAAGGAGCGTATTTTTTTTTTTCGAAGTAGGTTCTAACAAGAGCTAGAACCTACGCTCTCATCTTAGTCGCTTGGACAGCCTCTTTTTACAGGCCGCACATTTATACATCTTGCAGATAGAACACAGAAGAACAACTCTGCCCGAACCGGGAACTCTAGATCTTGGGGAGGAGGCGCTACCCCCTTATACCAGGATGATGGTGTTATGCATAGTTTCTTAGATAATATTTACAATGACTATTTATTTATACTAATTACTAAGGATTTTTTTTCCAACTTCAGCCTTAGATAGCTAATATGAACTACAAGTGTGATTTTTTTCTAGATTTTTTTCGGAAATAACTAATCAAAATAGTCAATTAAATCAGTCTCCATTGTTAGGCACGTGAAAAGTAAACTTATTCAGGTTCTCAATTTCTCCATAACTAATTAAATTATTATCTCTTCATTAATAATTCGATTATAACAAATAAATAACGATCGCACTAATTTTCGTAACGTTAGAGTTTTATGCTCTTGTCCAGATTTGTTCTATCAATTTAAATTTTCCCCTTAAACTTACAAAGTAGAATTGCTATTTTATTATGATGCGGAGATGTTCGTGGCCACTTAGTGACATCGCTGCATTCCGAAATGTCATAATGTTGCACTGTATCTCATTTTTATTAAGTCCAGCAATTTTCCTTTCAGATATATAAATTAAAAAGAAACATATAAATCAACAGCGTGCGCAATTAAGGGGGGAAAGGTAAGGGGTTATGAATCAGTCTCCAAGTCTCTAATCAAGGGATGCAAAACAAAAATAAGTTACATATAATTCATCTACAGATAATATTTTACCTTCTGACTTTTAGAAGAATGATAGTTCAATAAAAAGATGAATACTGAAGTGCAAAAAAAAAAAAAAAAAAGTGGTACACCTATCTAATTTTCTGTGGAACCCACACAAGCACGCATAATTGCCTCAGTAGGGCTTAGAATGGATTCAGTTAATTTGTGAAGATAATCAGTTGACAGTTCTCGCCATGATTCCTGCAGGGCAGACCACAAAGTCATGGGAGTGTTTGGTGGTGGAGATCTCCTAAAGATAGCACATGTAGAAATACTGCAGATATGGTGGATAATGTTCATGTCAGGAGAATTAGGTGGTCAAGAGAGGGAAAGAAATTGAGAATACTCCTCAGGAAACTCTATATCTACGGTGGATCTTTGGGGTGGCGTATTATCCTGTTGGAATAATCCACGTCCGTCAGAATGAACACACAGGACATGAATGCATGTAGAGGGTCAGAAAGGATATTAAAGTACCTCCGAACTGTATTGGTTGAGTCTACGCACTTTAAAGGTTCCATTTCATACTAACGTTCACATTTTACGCCAGTTTTTACAGCTCCTTATAGACATGAGGGATCCATGATTCATACCCATACACAGCCAACCACTCGATACTCTTAGAAACGTGACTCCTCCGACCAGATAATATTTTCCCAATCTTTTAGAGCCCAATGGCAGCGTTGGCAAAACCAGGTAAGGCTCAGAACTTTGTAACGCCGAGTTAACAATGGTACACGAGAATGTCTGCGGCTAGGAAGGCCCATAGCAATTAGGTTAGTTGCATAGTGCATACTAGATTATCCCGTTCTATCAAGGCATTTTTCAAGCAACGGAGCTGTCGGAAGTTTTTCCGGAAACCTGGTTTTCGCGGTACACACTAGTAATGGACGGGCGCAGAAATCCAAATTTCATCTCTACTTCGGAAAAGCTGTGATCCCTTTCTCATGGGCCGTCGATCAGTCACCACTGATTACTGATTAAATATTGATAAAATGCCAGTATAAAAGCAAGAATGGCTTTAAGAGCCTCCGCAGACTCCTGTTGTCTTATATACGCACTTTCAAATGCATCGCATTATGCTTATTGATTAAACACCTCCATTATTTGCATACGACCTGCTATAACAAGTTTTTATGGCTCTTCAGTGTATAAATCAAAAACATTGACTTTTAAATAAAAAAGGCAAGTGGTTCTCATACAAATACAAAATATTTTATAAGTATTTCATCTACATATATTATTTAAGTATTCAAATTTTTAGAAAACTAACTTAAAAAAACATAAATTAAAACCTGAGCCTTTAAAGGAAAAAATAAAGCAAGTGGTTCTGAAAACAGAAAAAAAAATCACTACTAAGAAACTGTAATTTGTTTCCTGAAAGGGAAAAATTCAAACGCTTGACTCTGACGAAAACTAAAATAAGTTGTTCCTACATTTTATGACATGTATTTTTGGCCACCAAGAAATAAGATAGAAAATTGTAAAAGCTACACATAATGACAAGATATATAGTCAAGCATAAAACAAAAGATAATTTGTTTATTTTTAAAAAATAAAAACGACAGAGATATTTGCTATAATAAGAATTGATTATGAACCAGAATCTTTAAGGTATTAATCCCTTCCTTATGCATTCTTCAAATAAACAAAACAATAATTAACAATAATTATTATTATATTATATATTCTGATGATTTATTCAACTTTTAAGAGAATTATTATTTGGCCACAGTACCTGGACAAAATGATATTTTTTGTATTATATTTTTAAGATGGTAAATTAAATGTATTATAATAAAAAAAATCAACATTCTAGAATAAAAAAAACAAAAAAAAAACAACCAGTTTTACATTCTATTTCAGAAAGAACATTTTTTTACAAAACTATATTTATTAAAAATGATCAATTTTTGAAATTATAAACCTATTCAAAGGTCCCATTCTGAAGCGTCGTCCCAAAATGAATAGATTAGCAATAATAACAAGGTACAAGTATTCTTGAATACAAATTTATAGTTTCAAATTCACATACTGACTATGATTGTTTACATCAAATTACGTATCACCATTTTTTTTCTTTTTGCAAGATAAATTACTGCGCAATAAAGTTGTCAGAATACATTGATAAATATTAATTATGTAAAACTAAAAATATCACCTTTCTTCTATAGAAAAAGCTATTTAAAATATAAAATGCAAAAAAGTTGCCTTAAAAATTCATTTTAATAAAAATTTTAAAATCTGTTATTATTGTAAATATGTACGAATGCTGATATCTAAAACACGTGGCTTTCAAAAATGAGGTTACGGATGAAATGACAGATTATCGAAAATTATAAAACAGGCTACAAACTAACTAAGGTTAGTAGATAATTTTATTAACTGATTTTATACTTACTTCTTGGTTGTAATTTTATCCCAACGAAAAAAAGACTCCGCAAAATGGCTTGAAAATATTAACCGAAGGTCTTGACCATCCTGCACCAAGACGGGGGAACAGTGGACTGAGAAAATTGTAGTACCCATTTCAATCGCTTTCTTCCTAAGTGATGTTCATTGGTTAGTTATTTTTGAGCATTTCGGATCTTCGACACAATCGGTATTTTTTTCAACACTGCGTTCTTAGCCTGCTGTGAACTTCTATAGATTAATACAGATATACAAATAGGTTTTGAATCTTACATTTTTACAAACACACTTTGTTTTATTCGTGAAGAAAGCGCTAAGTTCGATATTGAACTTAAATAGTACAATATTAACTAATTTTATTTAACGTGATTTAACTGCACTTGACATCGAGCTGATTAAACTATCAAATTAAATGCAGTGAACTAAAATTCTTAATATAAACATTTTAATTAAATCATGATCTAATTTCCTTTTTGAATACAATAATGGCCATTGAAATAAGTAAAAAGTAAATGATTTCAATTCAATTGAAGTAAATCATTTAAAAAACGTTTTTCGAAGTAGTTGGAATGACAGCAAGCTAGTATAATGGCTAGGTTTATACGCTTGTATAACAATTTCTTCATCAAAAGCTATTTTTTAAAATTTTTAAACAAGATTATTTTTTTTTAATATTTTCAAAATTTATCGTTTTTAGTATCGTTTTCTCTAACTACATAGCATTTTAATTATATTAATATAATTAATAACAATTTGGAATTTTTTATTACAGTTAAAAAGATTTACAGATTTTTATATAATTATTTAATTATATAATTCCACAAATAAAACGTTTGGAAATAAGCATCCTGGTTTTGCAAAATACTTTTGCCCAAATTTTGATAACTTGAAACTTAATTTTCTATACTTTTACTCAATAAAAACAGGAAGACAATAATTGTACGCTTTCGGTTTCAAAAATTGATAAAATTTTACTTTGAGAAAAAAAATACTCGGTAATTACAAAAAAAAAAAACCGACATTGATAATATCAGAAAAATTCTTAAAATCAAATTTTATTATGTTTTTTAGAAAGATTTAATAAATGTTTGGGAACTATTTCAGAAAACTTGATAAACTAATACAAGTTAAGCTTATTAAGACGCTTCTCTGATGATGTGTCTTAAATAAGCGAACTTAAGAGGTTTGGTTGTATGTATTAATATAAAAAGAATTCTGATAGCCCTAATATAATATATATATATATATATAAAGTATTTTTGAAACTGTGGTTATTTTATCATTGAATAATTAAATTATATTTCTTCTTCAAATTTCTGAAATATATCCTTTGTGTTATATGACTGATATGAAAACTGATATAGCTTTAAAAAATGTAACAAATAAAATAAATATCCATAATAATTAGCATAAGTATTTTCAACAATGATATTTTTTCTATTATTACTTATTTTACAGATTTCTCTCACTTTTGTTCCTTTTTTACCAATATGGGTCATATCAGAATAAGGAATTAACAGATTTATCTTACGTGAATGGCATCAATTATTCAATAGACATTTCCACGGAAATCTACAGTAGCCTTCTGCTAAGAGTAACAGTTGTAATTTCAGCAATATATAGACCAACACCTTGTTAGTAACTTACTCATATAGTTGCTCTTAATTGTAATTTAAATAAAATTGCATGCTGGCTACCTGGCATAGGGGTAGCGCTTCTTTCCCGAGGGATCGGTGTCCTGGTTAAAGCATGGTTGTTCTTCTGTGTGCTATCTGTAAGGTGTGTGAATGTGCCCGCCTGTGAAAAGGGGCTGTGCAAGCGATTATGATCAGTGAGTAAGTAAGTCCTAGTCTTGGCCACATTTGGCTCTACTTCAAAACAAGAGACGCTCCTTTGGGCTTAAAATTCGTGATGCCTCGGCTAAGCTTGTCCATAGCAAGTGCCACTAATAACATCAACAACATAAAATTGAATAATATTAGAAATATAATGTTAGAGCGTAAAGTAAAGATATATATATAAACATATTCTTTTTTATTTCTTATAATGCCTAAATTTATTAAATTTAAATTATGTATGCCACTCATAATTAGGAGAAATTATTTAGCATATGTTTGACTTTGCATAGAATCCATAGATTATTTCAAAATTCTCTCATGGATTTGACGGAAACATGTTGGAATTTGGCTCTTATTTGGAAACAATTGAAATCTAACACACTGCAACAACTGTGTTCTTCTGTAACTTATGGGGCTGCGGTAAATTGGTGGCAAGGTTCCGGAATCCGACGGGTTCAGATTCGAATACCGGTTCCACCAATGGACTGTCGTGTAAGCGAATTGAATGTTAAATTCTCCTTGGTTCAACGTTCACCAGCTGGAGGGGTGTTTGGACTAAAGAGCTCATGGCCGTCTTAGACACTTAACCTTGGCACAAAATTCCGAGATCCGTCCCAAAATAACCCTGGTGGTACTTTAAAGCCGGAAGTTAAGAATACTATTTCCAACTAAATCATATGAAATATACGATACAAATACTAGAAAATAATGATTTTTCAAAGCTTATATTAAGACAATAAATAATAAAAAAATAGAAATAATTTAGAAAAAAATATTAAATGCGAATCAGCGAAACATAGAATATATTCTCTTTTGAAAAGTTAAAGCCAAATATATGAAGAAACAAAAATTTCCAGGGGAGTTAAATAAGTTTGAATTAGTTTAGTTTTATTAAAGCAAAACAAAAAAAAGTTATACAAAGAAATTGGATTTTTTTTAAAGTCAATCCTTTATATCTGCTTGAAAATACTCGATATACTTAAGAAAATGTGCAAAATTCAGTCCAAAAGTAAATCGAACCATTATTGGAAAGTTTCATATTATTATTTGTTTTCTTTGAAAATGCGAAATCAAAATTGTTTTATTCTTCATCGATTTATAATTGTTTTTCTAAATAATTTCCTGACCATGGTATAATGCGAGTTTAACTATTAAATTTTTCTTTTATGCTCATAGTTCAGATACACTTTGTCAGTATCTTTGGAGATATTTGAAAATAATTTGAAATTTTATTTTTATTTGATAATAGAGTCTAAAATAACTTTGAAGAAAACAGAAATTCCTAAAAAGAAATTTAATTACATCAAGGTTAATTTCGAAATAAGATAATTTAATAATAAGTGTTTTGAGCTACGTGTGCCTATATTTTCATTTTTTCCCCTTTAATAAAAGTGTCTAGAGGAAAAGAAACCCAAATTATAATGATTCTGAAACTAAAGTGAAGTTTAATCAAATATTAGATTTAATTCGAAAATTTATTATTATTTTTTGAATACAATAAAAAAATAATTAATTACAATTTTGGATTGAGAAATGCACTAGTACATTTTTTAATGGCTCAAATCAAAATGTTTTTTTTTGTGTGAAATTTCACATTGACTGGATAAAGAAGCCATTAGAATATTCGACATGTTAAGAAACGAAGCCTTTGAAAATTTTGAAATATGGGATATTTATTGAATGTTTTTCCTTGTTTAGTTCTTAATATATTTTCATCCATGTTTTTATTTACTGGGAATAACCAGTGAATTTAAAAATTTGAATTGGTTCCTGAGAGATATTCTCTCATTACTGGACAAATATTTTGGAAAAATTAAATTATCTGTCTTAAAATAAACAGGTGCTCGTCTTTTATCTCAAAGGTCATGTCTATCTTCAAAGGAATCCCTGCTGGTAAATTTAAAAGTTTCACATCCACCATAAATGTAGAGGTTTTAACTTTCAGTGACAGTGATCATTTGTTGATAGTTGTTTAAAGGAATGAATTCTGCTAGTATAAGATACTTAGACTCTGGCTTTCTGGCACAGAAGTAGCGCATCTTCTTAGTGCTCTGGGAGTCCCGGTTCGGGCAGGGTTGTTCTTCTGTGTTCTATCTGTGAGATGTGTGACTGTACAAACCCCTCTTCCCCTTTAAAAAAAGACTGTGCAAACAAACGTGGTGAGTGTGTATCGAAGTCGCACATTTGGCCCTAATTGGCACTACTTCAAAAACAAGTGAATCTCCTTTCGGCTTAAATCTGCTGCTGTATCAGCTGGGGGCTTGTCCTTTAGCAAATGTCATAAGTAACAACAATGGGATTTTAAGCTAGTCAGCCGACCCCTACCGCGGGAATGTGAGAGAGACCCAGGTGGGTGGTTGTGCCATTCACTTTACCGGATCGAACATTAGTATTACAACGGTCAAAGCACTTCGTAAAACGTCAAAGATAGATGAAGTATTGAGGTTCTTTCAAACATTCAAAGGATGATTTTGGCATTTTGAAACGTAACTAGTAGCATGATACTGGTTTGTGCTATAGGTTAACATAGATTACAAAGAACAAAATATGTTACAATTTAACTGATAAATAATTAATAAATGCACATGATAGAAATAAATGCGTTACGTAACTTCAGATTTTTCTTTTTATCTTAAAGCAAAATCGTTATAAGTATTTTTTTTATTTTTATGAAAGTGTTATACCCATCGGCTGAAATTATATATATTTTTCTTTCTTCTTAAATCGAAGATATAATCGCGTTAGTACATGTGAAGTTTCCTAACACTTTTGTTTGAACTATCCTGTAAATAGAATCATATACTTGCCACATGACTTGGATGCCATTGTTTTATTTACTGAATTTTTTTAGTAAAGATCATTACAGCTCGTATATCCATTGAACAATGTGGTTTGATATCCTTTGAACTTTCAATCCAAACAATGGTCATCGCTGTTAGGATTGTTAGTATTTGATCCTTTATGCGTTTTCTGATGTATGAAGAGTCATTTATAACAAAAAGTTTGAACTATTCTTCCTACTGTTATGCTCTTTCCATTTTTTTCACTTATATTCATGTAAATTTTTCCTTAACTTATATTCATGTAAACGTCACTTCAAAGCAGCGATTATTTTTTTAGTTTTTGAAACATTAATTTGTTTTATTTACCTAGTGAATGTATAATATATATTACTGTCAATGCGATTAACGTTACGAATGACTGGCTCATGTGTTTGACTGCTACTGTTACGATTAATCGATTAATAAATTAACACATATGAATAAACTCTGAAAAAATCGATATTGTTATTATTTATGAGGCAAAACACACACACAAAATTGCATTAATTTTACATATCTGTTATTAAAATGTCTTTGTAAGCATGAAACAAGTGAAGTTTATAAAAAGTGTTTTAACTGTCCTCTTGAAAACGTGGCTAATAATTCGACAGTAAAATTGTTTTTGCTAAACCTAGCAAAATTCTTACACGGAATTTCTTTAAATTTATACATTAATTTTTTTAAAGCATTTGTTATAAAAAACACCTTTGCACTATTTAATTGTAAGCAAAGTAAACTGAGTATACAGAAGCTTTTTATAAAATTTGAAATAAATTTAAAAACTTACTAATTAATGCAGACTGTCCAGAAAAAAAAGACCTGTAAGTGTTGATTGAAATTTTAATATTTTTGACAATGTGTGGTATATCAACCGGAGAAATAATAAAAACCATTTCAAAAAACTTTTAGTATTGTATTGAAAATTATATATGTAAGTCATCAGCAGTACTGATAATATTAATAATAATGTATTTGAATTCATCTCTGGGCAATTTTTCTCAAATTAATAGCGAAATTTAATGATTATGATTATAATTACGATTTATATTGTGAAATTTTCGAGGAATAAATGGATTAACGGCAATTAATTACTGAAAATATTAAATGATTTCGTTGTCATACGTTATGATATTTCATATCATCAGTAGTTCAGAAAAATTAACCAAAAAATTAATCATAACATCTCTCATGAATGGACGTGAAATAAATTAATCGTTTTTGCTTTCACACACACGAAATTTACAAAGGGAAATAATCCTAATTTTCCGAATACGAAAACAACTAAAAAAATTTTTTACATTAAATTTGAATATTTTTATCCGATTTTGAGTAAAATTCAAGATAAATTACGTTTGTCCAGCATAAGCAAACACGATAATTATAAAGGAAGACAGCCCGATAGATAAAATGTGATACATTGTCAAATTTAGTTTGATGTTAAATAACAGCCTCAACTTATTTTGTCAAATTTGGAATCAAATTAGTCAATGGATTTGCATTCTGGTCTTTCATAAACTGTAATCGTGACGATTCAAAATCGCAATAGCATTGATACATGAAATTTAGTAAGTGAGTTTCTGACTCGAACTGTAGTTTTGTATCATTTATTTTTCCAATCCGTTGGGGGAAAAACACCCAAAATATAGCTATTCAGTTCAATGTACAGTATATTTTTATTAAGTGCGAAATCACGCATAATAGCAAATTAATAGGCTCTTGCTAAACTATTTTTCACCAGCGGCATAGGACTAAAAATGCACTAGTGTACTCGTTAAAGAATGCGTGGGAAACATAAAAGGAATTAAGAACCGAAACTCATAACCATACTAATTTATGACTGCAAGAATTTTCTGTTTTAATTTCACGTTATCCAAATAAAAATCATATATATTTTTTACTGAGTCAAAGTGGAAATAGGTGGGAAAGAACATGCATTTTCCATGTGCGATAAAAACTTTTTTTCTTTTTATCGGCATCAGAAAATGTATGTTTACAACAGCATACTCTTATCCATATCCTCTTTAAAGGATCTCTTATCACAATCATGATAAGATAAAGCTCTGAACTGAATCGAATATTTGTCGAAAAGGGTATATTTTGTAAATTGCTATTGACAGCCACCTGTAAAATATTTACAATGTTATTTGTGGTACGAGAAGTGATTTTATTTCTTTTTTATGCATTATTTGCACTTGCCGTAAGTGCTTCAGGTTATAGCAATATCGAATCGTCCATTGATAGCAATACTTTGGGAAAGCTTTTCTCAGGTAAGACACAACTTGATCGAAAGAGATTATTTAAATATATATTTGTTTACATATATAGAGATGAAATTTTTTTCACAGTGATTTTTTTGTACTAAAAGATTGTAATTTGCTTTACAAGCAGATATGATTTACTAGTGTCTAAGTTATAAGTTTAAATCAAAAATCAATTGATAAATCTAATTAAATCAAAATCAATCTCTTCAGAAAGGCAGCTTCAAAAGAGCATTTTAACCCTATTATCAAAAGTTCCATGACGCGGTTTTGTATTCTAAATAGTGGCAAGAACATAAAGATACTAATATTGTGTTTGTATAAATATTGTGCTAATAGAATACAATGATGAGATACTATATGATATTGTCTTATAGCGTGATTAAGTTTTGGCATACATCATGCTGCATAATGATATAAATTTGTTTTAAATAATATTTAAACTAGTTTTAGAATATGTTTATGCTTATAATATTTTATAATTAAAAAACTATCATTATTTTTTATAATAGTATTTTATATATTTTCAAAAATTTTAGAACAATAAATAGTTTTGAGCAATTTTGGAATTTTTAACTCAATTTGAAAAAAAAATGAGTTATCGAAATTTTTTATATTGAAATTTTAGATAGGCTGATTACTAGCTGACTTTCATGATTAACTAATTGCCAAAATAAATGTCCTATTTGGGTGTTTAAAAATTAAAAAAAAATGTGTTGTATTTATAATTTTTTTGTTTGATAAAACAGTACAATTTCATGTATATTCGAATAAGAAAAAAAAATTATTTTTATGCTTATAATATTTGATAAAAAATATCATTATTTTTTATAATATCATTCTATATAATCACAGAAATTTTAGAGCAATAAGTCGTTTTGAGCA
>JAOUZG010007507.1:213131-233838 GCA_026289955.1 Argiope argentata | reverse complement strand
AAATTAAAATCTACATGCAGTAGCTTAATCGGTAAAATACAAGGATTCCAGTATTTTTCACTTGAAGGTGCAGAATGCGAGTTCAATTGCTGCGAAATTTGATATTTTTTTGATAAATTATTTATATTAATTGTAATTATTTAATAAAGAGTAACTGAAATTTCCTCTTTTTTTACCTAAGTAGAAATTGACTTAATGAAACTTGAACGTGAGTCAGATTGTTCCTAAAAGAATCGTAGGTCAGCTGTCTTCCAGAATGGAAAAAAAATCGTAGAGTAAGGTATCTAGCTAAGAAGAAATTAAAAATCTGCTTCCAACCATTATTATCAGATTTGAGGGCTGAATACCAACCAGGTGCATACTAAATGAGTCGGGGGAGGGGGGGGGGAACGTCAATTGCAGATGTAATCTGAAAGCTGGAAGAAAAAAAATCAGATAATACTTATAAGATAACTGTATATAATGTTAAAAACTGCCTCTAAAATCTCTTCGCGTTGCTTGGAAATTTTACTCAAAATTTAATTTTACTAAACATATTTATAATTTCAATAAAACATTTTAATAAGATTATATGTAATGTCTATAGTTTTAACAAAAAGAGGTAAGTCTTTTTTTTCTTTTAAAATATTTTTTTAATTTGTGTAAGTGCGTTCATTTATGCATAAATTTAGATTTTAAATGAGAAACCCGTCAGTAGGGAATGAAGAATGAATTTGTTGTTGGCACTTGCCAAGGAAAGCCCCTCTGATACATCAGCAGATTTTAAGCCAAAATAAGCGTCTCTTGTTTCAAGTAGCTCCAACTAGGGCCAAGAGTACGACTTTAGTTACACAATCATCACATTCGCTTGCACACCCCCTTTATAGAGGTAGACAAATTTATACACCTTATAGATAGAACACAGTAAAAACAACCATGCCAGAACCCGGGACTCCCCGAACAAGAATGAGTTTAATTTAGTTATATCAATATATCTTTTGAAAGTAATAGTATGACATTTAATGTCCAGTCTAGTAATGTTAAGTCCCGATAAAAACTTGAGCCAGAAACCCCTTCTTTAAGCATCTGGACCATAAAATAGAAAGTTTGTTGACCCGTGATACCAATGCATACCCTACCAGCTTACACAATGGATATTAATCCCATAGCCCTCTGGTATCATACCAAGACATGGGCTAGTCCATCATGGCCACTAATGTATAGAAGAAGAGTTTGTTATTGTAACAAAAATAAAAGAATTGTAGTTTTCAGGATTTAATATCATTTCATAACGAATTTTGTGTTTTGAATAAAACTTTACATATTTCATGCTATCATATACAGGGTGT
This sequence comes from Argiope argentata, assembly GCA_026289955.1. NCBI lineage: Eukaryota > Metazoa > Arthropoda > Arachnida > Araneae > Araneidae > Argiope > Argiope argentata. Next base: position 232,510 of record JAOUZG010007507.1, on the reverse strand, counting down.
TTCAAAACACTCATCGACAAACATTTAAGCGGTGATATGAAACATCTAAACAAGCAATTTTCATCATACAATGCGTGGGCTGGAGCAAGCAATAAACCTCGAGGAGGTATCAGTGACTGTCACTTAAAAGAGCGAAACACCAAATGGATAGAGGATGTATTAAATGATTTTATTGACAACTTGTATGGAAAAATAACAGAAACTGCTGAAAAGAGTGACTGCCTTTAGAAGTGCAGACGTTTACACTTGGGACGTAGTGGGCAGTGTACTTTTACAAACACACTCGATCGTTCTCGGAAAGCACCGGCAGCAACAAAAATTCTAGCAACTTCGTAAACGATACCTTTCAAACAATCCCACAGAAAAAAAATTCTGACAGGAGAGATTGGGTGAGGGTGCTGGCCAAAGTGTGGGTCCACCTCGACCAACCAAACCATTGCCTTGGGAATTTAGCATCTAAAGCGCTTCACACATCCAAGCTAAAATAGGGTGGTGCTCATGTGTGGAACCATGTATGTGCTTGTATGTTGGCTGCAACAGGTTAAGGTAACGCTGGCAATATTTGCTGTAAAAGTGTGAAGTATGTTCTGCCATCTAGTCGGAATCGCAGAAGGTATAATCCGATCAAATGGTCCCCCACAATTCCAGTCCAAACATTTATACTGAAACGCTTCTGATACACATACACGTGTGGCGTACGGATTTCTAGATACCTACACATGAAAGTTGACTGTATTAGAAATGCCTTCAGTACTAAAAGTATATTTATCTGTGAAGAACACATGGACACTAAAATCAAGCTACACTGCTAGCTGTTGCAAAAGCAACGTGCAAACTCGACATGAGGCGCATCATCTGTTTGAACTTTCTGTGTATGTTGTGGGTGTAATCCGTTGTTCTGTAGTACTCACCAAACAGTCGAATGAAGCCCAATTACGGCACGAAAAAATCTCTCACGTGCTAATACTTGAGCTGTCTTCCATTCTTTGTAGAAAGTCCTCTGCAACTTGTCGTACCCGCACACTTCTGCCACGCCCTGCACCATGCTTGCCGGTGGCAAAGGATCCCATTGTACACAGGTGCCTATTTTTATAGGTACAAACTTGCAGCTTCCAAAGCATTCCCATTTGCCAGATCCATACATAAAATGCATGTCCGCCATTTCCTTATTACTGTCCACGATAGGTGGTTGTAATCAGAAAAAATGACAATGGTTTTCAATACAGCGTTATCGAACAGTTTACGGCTTGATATTCGCCCATACATTATATGGTGAAAAATGCTTATTTAGATATTTTTTATAGCCCCTTATATTTTTACTTCTGAATTTTTAAACATCCTGCATAAATTTCCTAGACTGATTTTCGTAAAAGAGTAAATAAAGCAAAAAAAGTTAAGAGTATTCTTAAAAGTCTTTATTTTTAAGAAAAAAAAGGACAAAAGAAATTTTATAATCTGGACTCTTAGAGAAATAAAATTGAACTATTCTCGTAAAACACAAATATCTCTCTTGATAAGCATCAAACGATTGTTATAAATTACCAGAAAGAGGTTTTGAAAACAACCAATTGATGACCATTTATGAAATAAAAACAAATGTTTCGTTTCAGTTGTATCGTCATACTTACCAAATAGAATATATAAAGACGAATCAAATTGTAATAATCTTGTTTCTCTTCCTAAGACCTATTTCATTATTGCTTTTGTAATGAAAGACTTTTAATATAGTCTGATGACCAATGTGGGAAACCTACTCGATCCTAATAAAAATACAATTTATGTTTAACTATTTAAACCCTTTTCCCTCTCAAAGACAATTCGATGAGTAATTATTCAGTTAAAACATGGACCTGTTCATTACATCAAAAAAAACAAATACACGTAATTGTACTGAGTTTCCTAAAAAATGAATCAACATCTTTTTGTCATTCTGTAAATATTTCCTGTAATTAAAATTTAAAAACAAATAAATAATAGGACAAAATGATGACCATTTGAGTTTTGCTGAAAAATGAATCTACATCTTTTTAAAATTCTGCAGGTATTTTTAATAATTAAAATTTAAAAAAATTAAATAAAATGCCAAAGTGATGCACTATTTAGAATGTTAGAAGAGATAGATATTCCAGTGCAAAGGATTAAACTATATAATTATAAGAGAATGTGAACCGTGTTCAACTATATGTTACAGTTCTTATATTTTAATTGGCAATGAAATCTATCATTTAAAGTGAAACTAAATTAGAATATAAATCTTTTAATTATATTCCAACGAAATCTTAAAATGAGTGAAATAATTGCGCAGAATGGTTATGTATGTAATTAAATAAGATTCAGAAAATTTAGATTTCGCTTTCTCATTTGATGCCAAATAATATGCGAGAGCAATTATTTAAGAAAAACAAAATAAAAAGAAAGAAAGAAAGAAAGATTATAATTTCTTAGAGATTTCTGATTTAAGTACATATTTTAAAAGAAATTAAAAACAAAATATACTTCTGAGTGTTTTCGATAAATGTATTATATATTCAAAATTTAGAAGAAATTGACTAAGATTTTATATATTTTCGCATCTTAAATTCAAAAAATAGGAAAGAACAAATATATTTTTGAAGCATCGAGAAAGTATTGCAGCAAAATTTATAAACAAGATAAACTATTAGGAACATTTTGAAATTGCATTTTTGTGATTTTGCATGATCAACAATCTTCTGGAAAGCTGTAATCTCAAGATAGTTTTTTGTTAGATAAAATATGTCGAAAACAACTTTGAAATGAAGATGACAAAAGAGAAATATCATTACTCTTTTAGAATTTGTTTTAAATAAAGGCAATCAGATGTATCAAGATTGATAAATAATCTCAAAAAAAATCTTTTTTCAATCTGGAGAACAAGCGATTGTAACATCGAGCTCCTAAATTTTTTTGATAATATCAGTGATTTCTCTGAAATTGAATTTTTATAGCAGATCGGATTGAAATTTTGCATTACAAATCAAAAATCAATTTATTTATGCTAATATTTAAAACTATTATAAGACACGTTTTCAAATGACAAATACTTTATAAAACAACAGGGAGTCCTAGGCTAATTGTAACACTCACTTTATGCCGAGGTTTTATATATTTTTATCCAGAATTTTTGATAAATATGATTTTTATGACATTAGCTTTTTTTTGTAACATTAGCATAATCAGTCCTCAACCAAAATAGTCAGTGAAAGATTGGGAATATATACTTCCCAATCTTTCACTGACTATTTTGACTGACTATTTGATTGACTATACAACGTTTTAAGCAGTGGGGAAAAACGAAAATAAAAATTCTAACTTCTATATAAGTCAATTGATCTTTTCAAAAATAATTATTTGTCGTTCTTCTGTATTAACCTTTAAAAAATAGTTGTAATTCTTTTTTCTTATAATAATATTTTTTATTAAACAAAAAATGTCTGAAGTTTTCAAGTCTTACAAAAAATAAAATTTATCTCATTTTGTGTTTGATTAATATAGTTAAAATCTATGATTTAAATATTAGCATACGCCTTCAAAAACCAGATACCTCTCTAAAGATTTGTCTTGGACAGAATCTACTAAGACAAAGTTAATTAAATATCTCCCTTTATGTGACACATTAGAAACCAGTGGCAGTAATCTCTCCAAAATTTTTATGTATTATCTCAAGAATACCTTGTACAGCATTCGGATACTATAATTGCGAAATATTAATAATTGAAAAGGGTTTAGCATTTTTGCATAACCTATAACATTTTTGAAGAATTTTATTTGGAGATAAACTTCGCACGCGCGGTTAAAAACAAATCAGTTTATCTCAAAAATCAATTTTATGTTTTATAAATGTCTTTCCCCCTTGATTGAGACAAAAATTAAACCAAAACTACACTTGTAATGACAAAATTCCACATCAAACTCAATATAAGTCATAGTGTTTTTCAATTATAGCTTTTACATGATTTTCATTCGCATCTCTTGGGCTGTGGGTTCGAACCTGCCAGCCGAAGACTGTCTATGTAAGTGGTGGACATTACATCTGTCGTAGTCACAAACCCCTCCATGTTAAGTGTTATACCACTGGGGGTACTGGATAAGGGGTGATCGTTCTCTGTTCCAGATCTAAATTACGATCTGTGGATGAATGAATGAAAATACATGAATGAAGTCCGCCCCGTAAAAAAAGATTTGTGACGTGTATGAGTTTGATGTCAGACTTCTACCCTCTGATACTCAGGGGTTCATACTCTCAGAAGCTACTGCATCCCTCTTTTAGTTGTAAAGCGGAACACGAGCACAGCAACAACAACATGATTTTCAAAATCCAGAGCAACAGACGATCAACCCCATGTTGTATTTAGCTCAAAATTCTGTGAGTGTCTAGACTATAAATGTCAATTCTGAATTCCGAATTTCGTCTCTTTATATCAATTCTCTTTCTAGTAATCATGTTAATTAAAATTCGAGCCAAACATACACACTTCCGTAGAACGAATTTTGTGCCAAATTTGATAAAAATATATGAATTCGGTATAAAGATAGAATAAAAAATTTCATCCATCTAAATAGAAGTAATATTGAGTTGATGTTCCCTGAAAAATGAATCTTTATTTTTTTACTGTTCTGTAGGTATTTTAAATAATTAGAATTAAAAAATACAGAAATAAAATGTAAAAATGATGCACCGTCTTAAATTGTGAATGAGAAGCCCCATCCGACAGCAAAGGGTTAATTTTTAAAAATGTGGGGTCAAAATATGAGCGATAGGAAGTTGTTTATAATTTTTTTTCTTACGGTCATTTTGATATAACTAGGCTTTTATGTCGATTGCTCAAATTATATTAACTTTATATTGCTGTAAATCATTAAATAACACGCATTATTTCTACTCAAAGCCATAGTAATTATCAGATTTCTTGTGAATTTCAATTATTAAAATTGTTGGTAAGAGAAAAATAATTTAAAATATTGTTGTTATATTGATTTCGCCGGCTTTCTGGCAATAGCGCGTCTTCCTTCTGTTCTGGGAGTCCTGGTTCGAGCATGGTTGTTCTTCTGAGTGCTATCTGTGAGATGTGTGACTGTGTCCCCCTGTAAAAAGGGGCTGTGCAAGTGAATGAGTGTTTAACTAAAGTCATATTCTTGGCCCTAGTTGGCGCTACTTCAAAAATAAGAGATTCTCCTTTCCGCTTAGATATGCTGCTGTATCAGCTGGGGATTGTCCATAGGCAAGTGCCATAAGTAACAACAACATATTGCTTTCTTATATTCGGGAGAGCTGTAAGGACCATGAAGGTTTGAAAAACCTTTCTGTTGGTGAGATCAATGAATGATTTCTAATTTATATTATGAATGAATGTGTAATCTATAGAAGAAGGATTCTAATTATTGATTTGAAAATATATAACCAGAGAAAAATATAAACAGATTGAATTAATAGAACAAATGTACTAACCGAAGTAGATTGTATGGTTATATTTTACAATCTGTTCCTATCTATGAAGTTAAATTATTTATTTTTGCTGAAAAAGCAGAAATGTACACAATTTCAGATAAATACCTAGAAATGAGTGAAAATTTTGATTTTTTTTGTTTAGTATACATAATGCTAATGGTGCCTCTGACTCACCATTCAAGATTGTGCATTATTTTGACGTTTTATTTATTTATTTTTCAAATTTAGTTGTTAAAAACCCCTACATAATGGTTAAAAGATGTAGATTAATTTTGGAAAGAAATTGGAAAAATTGAATTGAAAAAACAGCGTCTGTATTATCAGTGTTTATACATATTTTTTACTGTGACGTGTTTTATGTACTTGAAGATTGAGTTTCAAATAAATTTTGGGGCCGAGGTGGCATGATGATATGGGCTCCGATTCGAAACCCAATTCCCCCAAAGAACCACTATGTTATCGGGTCTGGTGCATGTTATATCTGTCGTGGTCAAACGTCCTCTAGCTGGTGTGGTTTGGAAGCTTGGAAAGGGTATGCCAGCTCAGGCGTCGTTTTCATCATTTGACCATGATTCAAAATTACAAGCTCAGTCCCTTTAGTTTAGTTTAGTTATATTAACGTACCATTATGAAGCAACTCTAGAGACCTGACCCAAATTTGAACCGCGTAACAAGCGACGAGAACAACACCTGAGTTTGCACCCTCTATCCTCTTCACCCCCCCCCAATGGGAATCCCACCTTGACCTTCACGGATTTAACGTGCAATAGACCACCTTACACGACGGGATGAACCTCGTAATTTTGAACCCTAATCAGATAACGAGAACGACATCTGAGCTTGTACCTCCTCTCCTTACCACACCACACCACACCAGAGGGAGGATGGTGAGTCGTGGTACATTTACCGAGCAACTGACCCCTTGGCACGACGGTTCTTCGCTTGAATCGGGTCTCGAACATGAAACCCGACGGCTCATGAGCCGAGACCTTACCACCAGGCCACCGCGGCTCATGAACTTCCTACCTAAATAACCCTAGTGTTGCTTTAAAAAAAGGACTATAGCCCTTCGCACTCCAAACAATAATTAGAGGCACAATTATTCCCCTAATACAAAGATTTGTTTACTGCTATAAAAATAAATACACACAATTCTTTTAAGTCGAATTTCTTTGAAAAATTAATCTACATCTCTTGACATTATGTAGGCGTTTTTAACATTTAAATTTGAAAAATAAATTAATAAAACATCCAAATGATGCACAGTCTTGAATGGTGAGTCAGAGGTACTGTTGGAGTGCAAAGGTTTAAAGTAATTTGGCGCATTTTAATGTCCAGGAGCCGAAGTTGGTTTGGCAATTTCTTGAGAATTGTGGTAATTAGAAGACTTACTGTAATCCTTAAATGCATTTACCAGCATTTCTTGAAGCTACCGAAGTTAGTGGATCTTTTTTGGAAACTATTGAGCCACGTTGGGTCTATTGAGCCACGTTTTTTAATGAGCCGGTGGTAAATCGTCTTGTAATAAATAAGCCTACATCTGATGAAGGTCGGATTGTTTTTGGAACTATTCTGTCTACCTGAAATCTGTTTCCGCATCCCTGGCTCTCCTTATCAACTTTTGCAAATTTCGGAAGCAGGTATGTAGCTTTTGCAATCTGTTTGGCAAATAAATTGTACTCTTTAAAATCATTTAATTGGACTGAAATATGTACATATAATTTAATAAACATTGTTTCCTTCTTTGTAACAAAGACTACCAACAACAGGTGCAATAAAGTAGACACATAATTAAAGCCAAATGACCTTGAAAGAGATTGTCTATCAGTTTCTGTAAATATCATTGCAAAGCCTTTCGGAGTCGACATAAGAATAATGTGTCAGCCATTGCTTGGCTCTGTTTGGTGACAAGTTTTCATCAAATATATTTTTGACAAATTTTTGTTGCAATTTCAAAAGCCATTTTATTGTATTCTTCTAAAAGACTGGATTGAACATCTGGACTATATATGGTCTTTGTTTTATTTAACATTATGAAGTTAACGATATTAAAATTATTGTTGTAGATATTTTTTCTCGAACAATGAATACGGTGAGGAATCGGCTACTGAAAGAGTTCAATTCTTGTTATTTTCAGGGAAGAAAATTCAGATGTGTGAATTATGAGTAAAACGATAATACAGATAAATTGAAGTTATTGAGCACGTTAATTCAGGAAACCATTACTAATCGATGTGTTAAAGAGAATAACATACTGTTGAAATTTTGTTCTGAAGATTTACAATATGGTATAGATTTGATTTTAGAATAGTTTCGCAATTGTTTTACTATATTATTATACGTATTGTTTGAAACAACATTATTACGATTTAGAGCAATTTTAAATTTGTTTAATGAATGGATTTTTAAGTGGAAATAATTATTTTATTATTGATATAACTCTACTTTGGTAAGCATTTGAAGACGTTTCTTTTTGTTGTATTTTTCTTTTAGAACGTATAATGAAATATTAATCTGTTGGTATTTTAAGATCATTTTATTGTAACAGAATGAAAGTAATTATTCTTATTTCAAAAGATTTTTCTATCTTTTTCTCTTTTTTTGGAGTTTTTTAGTAATTACTCAAATTTTAATTTTATTTAGAAACAAATTCTTTTAGTTTTGAATGGCAGTTTATTTAATTTGGACTATAATCAAATTGCTGTGAACTGAATTTAAAATATGTATTACTTTTTCCCTATGTTTTAAAGTGATACACCATAATCAAATCTTTGTGAAGTGAATTTAATATTTTTACTTTTTGCCAATGTTTTTAAGTGATACATCATAATCAAATCTCTGTGAATTGATTTAAAATCTCTATTGCATTTTCCCTATGATTTTAAAAGATGCATAACAATCAAATCATTATGAAGTGAATTTAAAATCTTTATTGCATTTTTCCAATGATTTTAAGCGATACATCATAATAAAATCACTGTGAATTGAATTTAAAATCTTTATTACTTTTTTTCTATGATTTTCCGATATTACAATATTTGTAGAACACAATTTCTGATATTAAAACCCACAATAATTTAGTTATAAAAGTAAAAAAAAAACACGAAAGCAATAAATCAATTTTCACATGATATGGTATAAAAGTTTATTCAACTCTTGAAACTGGAATTTTTAACAGCTTTTTAAAATCTAAACGAATAAAGATAGATACATTTTAAATTCTAGAAAAAACTTAACATGAAATAACTGATAATATTAATATATTATCAAAAGTTTTGCATCGATGTTGCAGTTTTTTGTTATTTAAGACACTGCGCACTGATCTTGGGGTATGCATTTGTAGCGCGTGGTTTGTGTGTCATCATGTAGTCTGATGAACCCTTGCTTGCAGAAACAACCGGCTACACAGTTTGTGGTACAAATTCTGTTTCTGCCATCGCAACTATCCGGGCACGCAGTTCCACATTCATTGTAGACTTCATTCTGGAGACATTTCTGTGCTACTGAACCTAAAACAAACAAAAAAACCCCTTCAAACATTCAGGCTTAGTATCATAAAGAATTAAAATTATCTTGATTAAAACTGTAGCGAGAATTCCAATAAATACGGTTTTAAGAAAATCTCAAAGCTGTTATTCTCATTTTCCCGTATACATAGTATAGAAGAAGTATAGTAAACGGACTTGCGTATTAGACCGTCTATGTGCCAACGGTCGCCAACCACTTCGAAGCAATTTACTAAGGTGGCCAGAACTCTTTGATACATTACACCGCATTGTTTGTCCGTTTTCACGAATAAACTCATCTCATGTCCATTCAAACACGTATTTTTAGATGGAATAACTCCATAATCTTGAAAATACGTCACTGCATCTTTTTCTTTGTCAGACAAATTCCAAATTTTAATCATTTTAACGAGTCAAAAAAGTCGGAACAGAAAAAGAGCTTAATGATCTTCTGCGAAACCAACAAAATGGCGGACGACAGTTAAGTTTTGCACAATTTTTTTTAAAATAATGGTGGTTGTTTGCCATTATTGCTGGTTTAGCAGCTCATTGGGAACGCCTTCAAATTTGGCGATAAAGATCGATGGCTTAATACAAAAGTACCCAGTAAACTTTGTAATAGAGGAGTTATAGAAAGAATAGTAAAATAATTCAAATTCGAGATATTGACGTTCCACATTTTTTAGCCCCCTTGAACTCGAAAAACAAATTTTTAGAATCTTAACTTCAACTTCCATAGATATTATTATTTATATAATACTATAGTCTGGGATGAATAACTGTAAGATGGCAATTTGACATACATTTATAACATTACATTGAAATGATTTTATTTCTATTTTTTTCCATTTGATATAATATAATTTTTAAAGTGATAACGAGAAATATTTTTATTTTTAAGCTGTCTGAATCAAATAATGACAGCAACTAAAGTATAACACGACTGAAAAAATTCTTCCATCCGTGTTGATTATAAAAATAGTTCCCGCAAATTTTTGCTTTATGAGACTCACATAAAACATTCTTATATGATTCTTTGCTGATTTAGTAGTTAAATCTGAATTTTGATTTAGTAGTTAAATTTGATCTAGTAGTTAAGTCAGGAAATGAATGCAAGAAAAATTGACTTCAAAATTTTAGTTTTATTATATTTTATTTATTTTTGTGTGATTTTTATAGAGTACTAAAAGTACCGGCATAGCATCCAAGAAGAAAAATTAACTTTCAACTTAATTCTAGCTCCCATCCGATATAACTGGGCATGTTACGCAACATCAAACATAAAAATATATTTAGATATTGTCAAAAATAACTACAAAACAATTTTATAGTACGCATCCAGAAAAATTTAATCTGGTACAAAGGCAAAAATATGATCTGTCTGTAGACAAAACACAGGTAATCATTTAGAAGTTGTATTTTCTTGTTTTCGGCATAATGAGATTTGAATCACCGTTTAAAATTCGATGTAAACAAAGAAATGTATCGAATATGCATACCATATCTCTTGCGATTTGTACATGCGCAATTTGCGGTTTTTGCACATTCGCGAATAAGTTAAAATTGCAATTATAAAACCTCCCTTTTTATTTTATGATATTAAGGTGCTAAAACCTATCCCAATTAATGCTATACTAAATGGTATAAATACCTTCAATCTCCATTAGCTATTTCTCGAGTTTTTGTGGTTCTCTCACACAGAGGCTTTCAGGAGACTTCATTTTATACCATGTATAGATTTGCAAATCTTTGAATTCACGAGAAATATTTAAAAAATTATAAATTTTGTCTATATTTTTTCAGCGATTTAGATTCAGATATTTAATTATTGACATTTATTTCTGATACAATTTTTATACATTTTCTGGCAATACAAAAAACAGGGTCATTGTATTACATATAATTGAAAATGGGAAATAGAGAATAAAAAAAGGATTTGTGAATAAATATGTTTAGAATGCCGAATTTAATACCTATTTGTAATTTTTATGTTAAGACCGCATACATATTATCTAGATCTCGATTCGCTTGGATCTAATGCTATTGTTACAGTGAATGCTGATATATCGGTTGACTGATTTTAGGAAATCATTTGTTTAATGTTTGCGCGAAACATTTGACAAATAAAATATTATAAACATACGCTACCGGAAAAGTAAGAAACACCGACATTGTATATAATACCAAACTTTTTTAACCAAATAGAGGAATTATTATATACTTTTCCTTGAAATTGTATATAATACTTAGGCATTGCGTAGAATAAAAAGTACTTTTTAAAGCATGAAGAAAGTACCTGATAAGATTAATATATACTAGCATTACCCCACGGTGTTGCCCATGGCATAGCATCCAAGAAGAAAAATTAGTTTTAAACTTAAGTCTAGCCTCCACCCGATATGACATGGACATGGTACGAAATGTCAAACAAACATAAAAATATGCTCAGTTTTGATTTCCTTCTTTTTGGATTACTGAGATTTAATAGCTGTTTAAAATCAGTTGTAAACTAAGTAATGTATCGCATATGCATACCACAGCTCTTATTATTTGCACATGCGCAGTTTGTGGGTTTTACGCATGCGTCGAAAAATTAAAAATCACTATGATAAAACTCCCCTTTTTTATTTTGATATGATTTTAATGTATTAAACTAATACCCTAATAAATGCTCTACAAAATGGTACAAATATCTCCAATATTCATTAAGTATTTCTCAAGGTTTTGGGGTTCCAATATATAGACGCCTTCAGGAGACTTCATTTTATACTGTGTATAGATAAAATACTTACATTGATTTCTGGGAACACATCTCGTCCTGTTGCTGGGACCCGCTCTTATGTAGCCGTCAATGCAGTAACAGCCAGGTTTGCAATAAGCGCAAGCTACTGGCCCTTTTCCGCAGTAGTCTTCACATTCTGGTCCGACTCCACATTGATTAAATACTTCATTTGGACGGCATTTGTAACCTTAATATAAGGAGAGAAACAAAGAGATAAGATAAACTTTCGAAATTAAAAACCTGCTCTGAAAACAATGCAAGAAAACTGTCTTCAGTATTCTATAAAACTGTTTTCGTCACTAAAACTTTTGGTAATATCATTTATCACAATTAGAGAGACATCTAGAAAAAATCATTCTATGCTTTTATTCTGTATTGTAATGACTTGATTCTGGTCGATCAAATAAACGGGTAGCGTTTAAACCCAAATGTTTTATTTACGGCGTATAACAATAAAAAAAGCTCGTCCTCATCTAGGTTAATATGCTGGAAAATATTTACATCCTTGTTAACAGTTCCACGATTAATACAGGGAAAACTAACAGTCTGTTAGCGAATCCGGCTACTTCAGGGGTAGCTCAAGGGATCTACCATTACCTCGAGTAGATCTTTAATCAAGAGCTCGAAACTTCTCTCCAAAGAAAAATCTCCTGTAGACTCGAGATCATGAGATATCTATCCGATTGTCCAGCTCTACAGCTCCCCTCTTCAAATCTTCCTTTCAAAACCTTCCATTTTATCCTCGGTAAAACTCCGCCTCTCATTTTCGCATTTTTGCGCTGGAGATGCGATCATCCAACAATTCTTTAGAGATATTCCCAGTGGTCAGCAGTTGACCGTGGGAATATTTACTTATCATCCACCTTCATAGTAGACACTCCAAAATAAGGAAAGATTTACATCTGGAGATTTTGAAACGATTTCTTTCTTTAGAGGGCCGTAAAATGCACGTTTGGTTCATTATCTGAACTCTATTAAAGGCCAGATGGTCCCAATAAGGGAGAGAATCCCCCGTTTGGGGTAATCACAAAGGAAAAGAATCACAAGGGAAAGAATCCTTCCCCAGTTGGCCAGATGGTCAAATATGTATCTCTTAGAAAGGGTGAGAAGTTTTACAACTTCTTTACAGTATCAATGTAATTACCCTTATTATCAATATTCTAAGGGAAAACTTTTAACTTGTTTAATTTTGTTTCAATTTAGCAGAATTTATAAAATGAATGATGAAAGAATATAAGCTAAAGCTCATCATCTAAATTTATGGAATATTTCTTGATCAAGTCACTATATTGCTTCTTTATTTTTAGGTAAGATTTATAATCAGAAAAAATTGCTATAAAAATTCTAACACTTTTTTCTTGGATAAATATGATAATCAATATATCTCTTTCCTAATTATTTTTTATTTCATTATATTTACAAGGATTATTACTACGGTAAATGGTAAGGTTAACTTAAATTTGCATAAAAACAAAATTCTGTCCGATATTGGCATCCTTATATTATACCACATCGTGTTTTCGGGAACATATCCATTTAGTCATGACTATTTAAAATCAAGCTATCGGCAGAAACCAGCTGAATTTTCACCTATACCGTCTATCTCTAGACAATTAGCACCTTATTTTCTGTTCGCCTTCTATTCTGACTGTATCTCCTGAGCGTGCAACAAAACTGAGATAATGTAGGAAGGGGACAAAACCTCGAAAGTCATGATAGCCAATAACCGCCAGTACCCCCACCCCCCACCCACATTGAGTTAACCCTTTAATTTCATGTCAATCCTTAACTTTGAATGCTACCTCAATAAATTAGTAGAAATAATCCTCAAAGATTATGGCAGTCAGTGCGTTCTCATTCAAAAACTCTGGAAAAAGCGTCCTCAATGACTTAATTCTCGTAGTTTATGGCAGTCCATAAGCGTGAGTATCCTCCCTTACTTGGCCCTCGAATGCCATGACAATCCATAAGCGTGAGTGTTCCCACTCACTTGATCCTCGAAGATCATGACAATCCTTAAACCTGAGTATCCTCACTTACTTGGTCCTCGAATGCTTGCGACAATCCATAAGCGTGAGTGTTCTCACTCACTTAAACTTCGAAGGTTATGACAATCCTTAAGTATGAGTATGAGTATCCTCACTCACTTGACCCTCGAAGATCGTGACAATCTTTAAAGCGTGAGTATCCTCACTGTCCTCATTCACTTGATCCTTGAAAGTCATGACAATCTTTAAGCGTGAATTATCCTCACTCAATTGACTTTCAAAGATTATGACAATCCTTAAGCATAAGTATGAGTATCCTCACTCGCTTGACCTTCAAAGGCTATGACAATCCTTAAGCATGAGTATGAGTATCCTCACTCATTTGACCCTCGAAGGTCATGACAATCCTTAAGCGTAAGCGTACTTTCCCTGAAGAAGAATATTGAGTATACATTTTGACAGCTTTCTTAACAATGATTGGACCCAAAACTTGATTCAAATTTACAACTTTAGCTACAAAACTGCATGCCAAATTTTATTTACTAACGAAGAAAACAAAAGAAATTAATGTAATAATTTTAAAAAATTTTACCCGATGTTTTGATGAATCTCGACATTTCATACCTCCCCGAGTTCGAAAATTACGTTTTTATCATTGTGTTTGGCTGTCAGGGGACACTATAATTCCAAACAGATTTGAACTAGGCGCAAAAAATTGTTATGTAGACTTTATATCACATTTGTAGATTTATATGAATTTTTGATCGAAATCCAATAAAAGAAAGTGATCTATTCTGGCTGTGCTAATACAAGCGAATACAATAACTACAAAATGCAACTGATTTGATAAAAAAATAATGGGCATACGAATTTATCATCTAAAATGCAGATTTTTAGCAAATTTTGAACCAAATCTGCCAAAGAATTCATAGTCTGTCAACTTGTCCTTTTCCATACATGTACTAAATGACTCAGAAACAGAATGACTCAAATAATTGAAATTTGATGTGTTATCGTGTGACTACACCTATAGTTGTTAGTCAAATTTTCTTTTCAAATGGTCGTAATACGTAATTCAAAATCCAAATTTGATAATTAAATAACTGTATATTAACAGCTTGCCTTTAATTAAACACACATAAAAAATTGCGGAAGATCTCATTTTCTAAACAAGGGATTTTAAATAGTTTCACTAAACTAAAACGTTGTTAACTCACACTTTTTTTGATAGAAAACATGTAAAATGCGGAATTAACACTTCCATGGATAATTTATTTATCATTTGATTTTCTCCAAATTTTTAAAGCATTATTAATAATTAAAAAGTAGTTTTTAAAGAAATATATTTTTATCTTGCTGAACTTTATGTTTACGCTTAAATTTCAGAGTTGAGAAACATACTTCCTATGGAACCATGTGCAATTATGAAGAAAAAAAATTTAAGGAGGATTTTCTGTCATGAAAAGATGAGAACCATTTTATAATATACAAAAGTATACACATTTTGCACCCATGTAGTGCGTCCTCTTTTCTTGTCCCTGTGTGCAACATTTTCTACATTGTCTGCAGTTGGAACCCTCCCCGATTTATGATTTGCCATTTACTGGTTAAGCACACATCATATGGATGTGTACAATTCTTTGTTTGGAAGATGACAAAACATCCTTGTATTTTTTAAAGAATGTTTTTCTATTATGTGACGCTGTGTTATTGTAACAAAATGTAGGTGGTATATAATCTTCCCAATTCCTACGAAAAGGTTAATTGCAGCTTTAAATACATAATTCAAAGATTGAGTTGATTAATGTGGTCAAAGTGATACTCGGAATTGAGGTTTTACCAGAAACAGGATATTTACATCCCATTTCCTAATTGTAATAGGAACAAATATTTGCTAAATTTTGCTACTACTGCATTTAGAGTTTCTTACTCTTTGGTTACCTGAATTTAATTTATGAATATTCATAAGAGCAATAACTTACCTGCACCTTCAGAGAAGAACGAGCTTTCAAACTGAGCACTTGGACCTAGAGAAAACATATTTTGATATTATTGTCATTTTAAAACTTAAAAATTGTAATCGAGTTTAATAAATGCATCGAAACAGTATTATAGATGTGTCTAAAAATATTACTATATTCGTCAATAGGCTGCTAGAAAACAAATGAAGCTATAGGTTGGGAAAGAATTCACTACAAAATCAAATTTTCTCTGATTACTCCTGCAAAATTTAAGTTTATTAACAATACCATTTTATGTAATTAAAATTTTTCAATAATTTTTTTTTGAATTAAATTTTCTTATATTGCTTCAGACAGTTTAAATATTTGCAATTAGCATATTTAAAATTAACAAAATATAAGATAATGACTCATAAACAGTATTATTCTTAATAACTTACTTAATCATAATACTGTTAAGAATTACTGTCTTCTGTTTGCTTGCTATAGTGTTGGGCGTATTGTTGTGAGGACACGCCATCAGAAAGCCTCAATAAATACAACAATAACGACGTTTATTTACACACGAAACTGATAACATGAAGACGACAATTACGTAAATCCGAGATGAACACGTACGAGATGATACGTGAGAACTAAAACTGACAAGTAGTAAACCTACTCAGCTCTCAAAGCATAGACAGATTCCAGCAGGAAAGCGGTTCTTCGGAACTTAGCTCTACTGTCTCTCCAAATGACTGAACTTATCACTGTTTCCTCGCTTTAGCTTCCAATTCACTACCACTTACTGTCTTCTCCATAAACTGTGCGTCGCTGCTTCCACAGAAGACAACAGAACTCGGCACACCGTAGTTCAGCCATCGCTTGAACCAAAAACAACGCTGGCCATTGCTTTGCTATTCTCTCGAAGACTTGTTACTTTATTCTACTTCCGCTCCACTTCCTGGTTCAACTCAAGTCACACTTATACCACAGCTTGAATCTGCCAGTTTTTTGTAACTCTCAGAAGGTTGACCGAGAACCTCCTGAGTAAATCAGGGCTCATCTCGATTTTTATTGGACGGATTGTAAAAAATCTTGTTTTCTAGTATTATCCATTTTGGCTCCAAATTGGTCGCCAATCACCAAATAATCACCAAAATTGTCGCCAAGCCCTTGATATTACTAACGCGGCAACCGCTCAGCACGTAAAAGTGTTGATCTTAAAACAGTCTTTCTTACTGTGACATTGTTCGCGCTCGGAAGAAAAATTTGTATCAATACATTTTAAATTGAACTTAAATTAATTAAAATATCCCAAATTTAAACTACAGTTTAATTGTGTAAAATTTTATTTTTTCAAACATTTTTATTGTCTTCTAACCACTTTTGGTGACCAGCTCGTTCACCGAGATTGGTGTTTTCTAAAATTTTCATTTTAATAATTTAGGTTACTTGGCCTCTTAAAGTCTTTTCCAAGAAAATAGTTTTAGCCCCCAAATTTCGATAGTCATAGTCAGTTCTATAGTCATTCAACTATAGAAACTAATCTTTTTCGTTTTTTCTCTTCATTACGTATCTCTAATTTTCTATGAGATCAATAAAATTGGTACTTTAAATTGAAGCGGATATTGCTAAATTTTAATTAAAGCAAAAGAATTTTTTCTGAAATAAAACACGTTTCTTTTTTTTTAGAAAAACATGAATAAAGAAAAAGATTTTCATAGAAATCTTGCGCAATGTACAAAATATTTTTTTATAATTTATGCAATATCTCAATGAATCCTTAATCGGAATTTCAGTTTGGTTTTTGAATTCAAAAGAATTTAAATGGAATAAATAATAATATTACCGTGTTTATATATAAATAACAAAACAAAACATTTCAACCAATTTATAATTAAAATTTCAAATAAAACTTTGAAAAAATAACATCGAAGTGTAAACTTTCACATTACAAAGCATTTACATGACAAGTTTGGTAATGATAGTGATCTTGTGTTCGCATTCGAAGGAAAGAGGGGGTGCAGTAGTTTCTGAAGGTATGGAGCCCTGAACACCTGAACGCAGAAATCTGACTTCTAGTTCAGATGAAGATGACACATAAATACATTAACTTACACAAGTCCTTTTTACAGGGGTGCACATTTATACACCTCACAGTTAGTACACAGAAGAACAACCATGCCCTGACCGGAACACAAAATTGGGAGGCCCAGATCATGAGGAAGACGCTCATTCTGTGTGCCAAGACACCGGCCACTTTGGTAATTCAAAATGAAAATGCAAAGCATGTAGTGTGTCAACAGATACACACATGCCCATCTTCATGTTTATAATAATTAACGACAGCAATATGTTTTAAATTTGAGTAATACTTTAACGAACAAAAAATATATATACAGTAATTCATCACATATTTTTACTTACGGCACTTGCCATGGAAAAGCCCCCGCTGATACGATCAGCAGATTTTAAGCCTAAGATATGCATCTCTTAGTTTTACAAAAAGCGTTAGGTCCAGGAGTACGACTTAATCTACACACACGTCACAGCCCCTTTTTAGGGGAAGGACTTCCTTCATGCAAATTAATTCATTCATCTCAGATCGTAATTTAGATCTGGAACAGAGAACGATCACCTCTGGCCCAGTACTTCCAGTGGTATTAATCTCGACATGGAGGACTTTGCAGCCACGACAGATTTAGCTAGTTCCAACAGCCACACACTTGGGGAATCTTTTGGCTGGCGATTTTCAAATTCGCAACCTAAAAAGTACGAGTCCAACGCTCTACCAACCAGTCTATACGACCTCAGTCATCACATGTTAATTCAAAGTTAATATCTTCCCAGAGATGAATTCCTTAAATTAAAATATGATGAACCATCAAGAACAGAAGTTTTCGATAAACTTTGAACATCGTTAAAAAGTTCTCTACGAAATTGCTTATAAATTTAAGAAGCAGTTGCTACTGTAATAAATAATTACTCATCAAAAATAGTGAATTCGCCACAATTCTGGTATTAAACAATTTACCAAGTAATTTAGTAGTTTTATGCTATGATTATTTGTTAAGGCTCACATAAGAAACAATATCATATCTATTTAGCAAATCAATAGAATATAAGAATGCGTTTGTTTTCTTAAAAGAAGTAATATAAGAATTTATAAGATCAAAAAAATACTAACACCGATCTCGAGGAATGCATACAGCATTGGATTCGGGTCCGTCTCTTATGTAGCCACGTTTGCAGTAACAACCAGGTTGGCAGTAAGCGCAAGCATTGGCGCCTCTTCCGCAATAGTCTTCGCATCCCTTTCCAACTCCACATCCGTCGTACACTTCGTTTGCACCACATGCGATACCTTGATAATAAAAAAAGTACAACCATTCATATGTATATAAATACATATACTATGCATTAATTGCATTTATAAGAATAAATTATTCATTTTCGTTTATTGTTCTGACTTAATTAATTTAAACGGAAATATAAAAATCAAATCTATTATTTACAATTTTTTATAACGTGATTAAAGGACCAATATATTTTTAATTAATAACAAAATAACTAAAGATTATTTTGATTAATATACTTTAAGTTACAACAATATAATCTAAAGATTAATATACTTTAAGTTACAACAATATAATCTGAAATAGTAATAACACTATTTCAGATTATATTGTTGTA
>JAOUZG010007507.1:189178-212731 GCA_026289955.1 Argiope argentata | reverse complement strand
AGTCGATTTGGAATAAGAAAAACGCATTTCCACCTAAATAATTAAAAGCTAACAAATTCCAAAAGAATTATTTCTAGAAAATAAACTATAAATGTTTTAACTGGATAATTCAACTGCATACTTGATCTAGAAACTAACGTTGTACCATTTGATTATTTTTATTTTCTTCTAATTTTTATAAAGATTATAAAACACTTACATTTATCTTGAGGAATGCATACAGCATTCGATTCCGGTCCGTCTCTTATGTAGCCAGGCCTGCAGTAACAACCGGGTTGGCAGTAAGCGCAAGCATTGGCGCCTCTTCCACAGTAGTCTTCGCAACCTTTTCCAACTCCACATCTGTCGTACACTTCGTTTGCTCCACATGCGATAGCTTCAAGTAAAATAAGATCAAATTTGCTATCTCAAATTTTATGCTATCGTACGAGAGCATTATTACTTTTAAGGTATTGTTTGTCCTTATTAAAGCCATTGAGCAATTTAAACAGTTTGTAACAATCATATGACTATCAGGGCGATATATCGAGCGACTATCATATGACTATCATGTGGCGATATATCGAGAATCAGATTCATTGCGGACATTCGTGCCAAATTGTGACTTTTTATTGGTGACAAGTTTCTAAATGTAACAGCCCCCTTTACCATTTTCAAATAACCCTTAAAGTGGAAAATTGATGCCTCAAAAGCATTTTTCGGCATTTTCTGCATTTTAATGGCATTCGGCATTTTATATAATAATAATTATTTTTTAAATTAATTTACTATATTTTAATTTTTAAAAATGAAATTTTTATTTTTAAATGATTTTTTTGGCGATCAATTGCCAAATGTAACAACCTTGTTCATTATTTTCTAATAACTCTAAAAAACGGAGGCCTCTAAAGCAATAAATCGTGAATTTGTTCCATACGCATTTTGAGGTTTCTAAAACCTCAAATCAAAACAATATGTTCCAACATGATAAAAAAAACTTACGTAAAAATATTGTACATACATTGTATTTAAAAGTTTGAAAAGTACATTTTAGAAGATTGTATCGAAATAATTAACCACCGCGTTTCAAATGTTATTTTTTTCTGTTATTAATCGGGAATATATTTTAAATTTATGATGTTGAAACATTATTTGAGTAAGATAATAAAATTGCTACCATTATTTTAAAAGAAATCACTAGTGGCAAGAAGAAATACGATATATAATAGATATACGGTAATAATTATGAAAATATAATACGATATGTAATTAATGAAAGCAATAGTGAGTTTATTGAAATAAAAGGAGGCAAAGTATTAGAACCAAAAAATAAATTGGCTAATAAATGTAATTAATGGGAAAAATTTTGAACTCAACCAATACAAAAAATGATTATTATATTTTTATATAAATTCAAAATTTTGAAATAGAATTTACAATAAAATTATATAACATATATAAAGTAATATTCATTATTTCTAATTATTACATTAAAAGATTAGGGCTAGAAAAAAGATTGGGAAAATAAGAGAGTCAATTTCTAACAAAATACTCTCATAATATTGAAATAAATGAAAATATTGTACAATACTTTAAAAAAAGAATACAAAATTAAAAAAAATATTAAGAATAAGTAAAAGAAATGTATGTTCCCAAACTCATAAAAGACAAAATTTGATCTCAGTTATATGAAAATATAGTAATAATTCCAAATTAATTTCAATCATTATTTCTTGAAATGCAGAATCCTGTTTCACTATTTTTTCAACTAACGAATAAATATGAATTAAAAATAAATGAAACCATCAAAAATTTAATTCAAGAAATGAGATAATATAAGGATAAAAGGAATATTTGAAACTCAGTTTAGTCATCAAAAAGAGGTCAATGAGTTGATATTAGATAGCTTATTACACTTGATTGCAAATAGTTTAAATAAATATAAAGATTCAAATGAAATTTGCTCTCCATATTTCAATGCATCATGTCAGAACATACCATTTCTTGAACGGCCAAGCACCACGTGCTCGTGCAAGTTAACTTAGATTTTTATTCATTTTAATTGTTTCGTCGAATGAGTCGCTTTAGTATTGCAAACGATCAAAAAAAACTTCGTCTCGCATTGATTGTTTTAAAAAAATACCGCTTTTCCTATTTATTTCATTTTATATTATCACGTGCACAAAATGAAATTTTTTTATGTTTTATTTACTGTAGTCATTAACTTATTTTTTTAAAATCAGAGTTTTTATATTTGAGATGGCAACGCGTTATTAAAAACTGATTCTTTTGAGATGCTCGTGCAGATAATAAAATTTCAATTTTTCGCTTAGGGATTTTTGTCTACCTCATTCCCAAAATAACATCATGTTCTGATATGATAAAAATTCTAACCTCTATATAATCCAATTGATCTTTTCAAAAATAATTATTTGTCGTTTTTCTGGATTAACCTTTAAAAATAGTTGCTATTATTTGGTTGCTAAAAGGATATTTTTCTAGGTTTTATTTGCTGTAGTCATTAACTTTTTTTAAAAATCAGAGCTTTTGTAAATGCAATAGCAACGCGCTATTAAAAGCTGATTTTTTTGAGATGCTCGTGCAGATAATAACATTTTTATTTTTTGCCTACGGATTTTTATTGACGCCATAAACCTCATCATGTTCTGACATGATAATAATAATATTCAGAACATTTAGAAAAAGAAGTAGCATTTTTAGAAGAAGAATAGTGCATGCCGTTTTCGTTTAATCTTTGAAACCGAACAGTCAAAAATTACCTGCATCATCGACAAAAGAGGAAACTACAGCTGAAGCAGGAGGACCTAGCAAAAACAAAAGCATTGTATTATTATAAATAAAGTAAAAAGTGGATAAGACAACAGATGATTCTGTATATTTAAATTTGATACAGAAAATTCTATTAACGTTCATTCGGCTTATAATCAGGAAATATAAATTTTCAGCAATATGTACATGCATTAATTACTCTTCCAGAATAATTTTCCTATCACATTCCTATCCACATCTATCGCATTCTTCGTTTTCACAACATTAAATACCTTCTAAAATATTTAATACCATTGATTCTTTCATTCATATATGAAGAAATTTTTTTCCCGCTCGCTTTTCTGTTTTGAAATTATTATTTAAATGTGGGGGCTCTAATTTTTGCTGCTTCAAAATGAATTAACCAGAATTTTAATTTCAAATAATTGATGTGTATTGAAATAAAATATTTTTGAGATAAAACAGATTACAATTACAACATCGATAATGACGAGGTTAGTTGTTCAATAGAAAAAAAAATTGAATTATCTCTTCCAAATTTTAGTATTTTTGAATGAAATTCAGCAAATACTGTGAAATTTTCTATCTTTGAAGTACCGTAATGTTATTTCTTCTTCTTAAACTCAGAAATAATGGAACATTATTTTGATATAGTTAACTTATAGGAATCAAAGTTAGAATCCTATATTTTACTAGGAATTAAAAAAAACACATTTTATCGTTATATAAAAACTATATTACTATTCGAATAATATCTTAAAGTTTTTGCCATTTTGATGATAAATTTTAACTAGAAACAGAAAAAGATAAGAAAAGTAATGCGGTACCTGTGAGGCAGCAGTGACCTGGTAGTAAGGTCTCGGGTCATGAAACGTAGGATTTCAGATTCGAGGCCCAATTCCACCGAAGAACCGTCGTGTAAGGGGGTCCGTTGCATGGTAAATGTGTCGGGGACAAACAGCCCCTTCTGGTGTGGTGTGATGTGAATAGGGGGTTTCCATCTCAGATGTCGTCCTCGTCCTCTAACCATGGTTCAAAATTTGGTACATACTATACCGTCTTCGCCAGCGATCGCCAATGGTTTAGTAATTCATTGGTGGTGGATTTAAATTTGGTGATAAAGATCAACGGATTACATCATTGCCGGATTGCCATAATTGGCGCTTTAGCAACTCATTGGCGATTACTTCAAATTTGGCGATAAAGTTGGATGGTCTAATACGTAAGTACCAAAAATTACGAAGTTCTTTACAAAATATCCCTAGAGTTGCTTTAAAATAGGACGTTAACATAACTAAACTAAACTAAACCATGGTATAAGATTAATAGTCACCAAAAATTAAATTTACATTTCGGGTGCATTTTATTAAAATGCACTCGAATGCTCTCGCTGGTGTGGTGTGGTAAGGAGAGGGAATGCAAGCTGAAGTGTCGTCCTCGTCATCTGATCGAGATTTAGAATTACGAAATCCATCCCAAATTTGCCCTAGTGTTGCTTCACAAAAGGACGTTATTATAACAAAACTAAACTAAGCAACACCTGTGCTTTTATAAACTGAATAAAACGATCTCATATAATTCAAACTTAGCTTAATTTATGGAAATGGGGAAAATTCATATTCATTATTAACAAAGAAACAAAAAAGTACACATTTGAAAATATTGCTTTTTTATAAAAAGGAATTAATATCAAACTTGTACCGGCAGAGACCATATTTTATTTTCTTAAAATTATCAGCTATTTATGTCGAATCATCTTTAGCAGTCTTCCTTGAAATTCAAAATATTTATTATATTCTATCAATAAAGGTTTTATTAGGAAATAAAGTGAAACTAGAAATTTAATTCAAAGAGAGATCCAAATTATGAGGCAAATTTAATATTTGTTATCGGGATTGTTTTACAAGAGCAAGCAATCAACATTTAATTTTATAATTTTAAATTATTAGAATAAATAACTTTAAAATATTTGAGATAAATAATCGATAACAATCAAGAACTTACCTGTGTCTTGAGGTACGGATGATATTGCGACCAGAGCACGTGGACCTAAAATTTTTGATGTTATTGTATTTTTCTGTTTAAAATTTATAAAAATATTATATTCATAAAATCAATTTATATTTAGAGATGTAATAAAAATTTATGACATTTCTTAATGAATATTTAGTAACAAGTAAATCTATGTGCTTGAGAAAGTTGCGTAGATACATAATAAAAACTGCGTGATAGTTCAAATCTATACACATTTTAGAAAAAAATCATTATTTTTGGGGATTTTTTTTAAATATCTGAATTTCAGATTTTAGACCGAATTTATATACCAAGAAAGAGATTTTTCGATTCTAATTCTAATAAATTAACTATAAATCTTTTCATGCCCATGGATTTGTTAATTAACCTATATACAAGAAGTAAGGTAATATCAATATACTGAAAATTATTTCTTTTTTTCTTATAAATTTCATAAAGCTAATAAAATACTTACACTTGTCTTCCGGAATGCATACAGCATTCGATTCGGGCCCATCTCTAATATAACCAGACCTACAGTAACAGCCAGGTTGGCAATAAGCACACGCATTAGGGCCTCTTCCGCAATAGTTTTCGCATCCCTTTCCGACTCCACATCTGTTGAACACTTCGTTTGCTCCACACTGAATAACTTGATGTAAAAAGTTATATATATAAATTTAATGATATTTAAAAATAAAATTAAACCCTGATTAATTTCCAAATTTTTATTTTAATTGAGACCAAAGTAATTCCATATTAAAAATATTCTCTTATTTCCTGATCCATTCCACTTGTTCTAAATAATTAATTTAACAGAAGCTTTATAAATTTGCTGAAACGACCAAACGTCGACAAATTTTCGGGATGAAATATTGTCCGTCGAAGCAAATTCCTTTAGAAGATCCCTATGATTCCCTTACATTTGATTTACGTGCTATAGAAATCCTTATTAAAATCTCACAGTATATATTATACACATTATATACAGGGGTTGGACAAAAATATGGAAACACCTAAAAAAATCATAATATCATGCATAATACAGTGTAGGACAACCATTAGCGTTTAAAATTGCTTGAATTCTGTTTGGCATCGATAAATACAGGTCCTGTATGGTTTTCAAGGGAATCTTATACCATTCTTCCTGCAAAACAGTGGCAAGTTCAGTTAGAGATGCTGGAGAAGGATAGTGATCACGCACCTTTCTCTCTAAAGTGGACCGCAAAGGCTCAATAATATTGATATCTGGTGGCTGTGATGGCCAGGGGAGATGTGACAAATCCTCCTCATGCTCACAAAACCAGTCTTGGACGATGCGAGTGGTGTGAATAGGGGCTCTATCGTCTTGGTACACAGCATTACCTTTGGGAAACAGATACTGTACCATGGGATGGACTTGATCGGTCAAAATGGTGACATAATATTTACCAGTAATGCGACCTTGCTAGGTAATCATGGGGCCCATGGAATACCACGATGTGACTGCCCAAATCGTGACAGAACCCTCGCCATGTTTTACTCTTGGAGGAAGCAGTCTGAATCGTACGCTTGTGACGGCATTCGCCAGACGTAAACTCGGCCAAAAGTTCGGAGCAGCGTGAAGCAAGATTCATCAGACCAAATGACCGTCTTCCATTGCTCCATCGTTCAGGTTTTATGGATTCGGCACCATCTTTTCCTGTTACAGGCATTTCCATTACTGATGAGGGGTTCTGGAATTGCAACTCGTCCTGCAATTCCCTGCTTACGGAGTTCCCTTCTTATTGTTTTAACGCTGACAAGGTTTGTAAGACCGACATTAACTTCAGAAGTGATTTTTACAGCTGTCGTCTTATTTTTCGTCACAATCATTTTCAAAGTCCGTCTGTCACGATCACTCAACACACATTTTCGTTCACGTTGCGACTTAGCAGAAGATGTTTTTCCACTGTTTCTGCATGCAGCATAAATCCTCGATACCGTGCTTCTTGAGACACCAAACACTTCGGCTACCTTGGTTACGGAAGCACCTACCATTCGAGCTCCAACAATTTGTCCACGTTCGAATTCACTTAGCTCAGACATAAGGCACTATCAACTACACAGAACACTAGTCTGACAACAACTGACACTTACAACGTATTAAGGGCATTGTACAGATGGCGTTAATAAGGAAATACAGCAGCGCAGCCTACAGGCTCATCTATAAGCAACTATTTCTTTTAAGCAAGCATTTCACAAGGTGTTCCCATATTTTTGTCCAGCACCTGTATAATATACTGGTGGACAAAATTAAGAGATGGGAGGCATTTTCACACATTACTCGAAAAATATCACATAAACCTGGATATTTGGTTCCCATATATTGGTAGTATGGCACTGGGGCCGCTGAGATGAGGTTACATATTTGGGGGGGGGGGGCATTGCTAAGCCAGCAGGAGTGTTAAATGTCTTCAACTAGCTGCTCAACTCATTCCACTCTACAACACATTAGCGATTGTGTTTCTTGAAGGGGATTTTTTGCTAATTTTTTGATGAAATGAGAGGACATCATCGTTTAGACGAAGGTATAATTGTGGAGAATTGTGGGCAGACTTTAAGCAGGGCAGTCCCAAGTTCAGGTTGCTAGTGAATTGGATGTAAGTCCAAGCGTTGTTTTGAATTTGTGGAATGCGTCTAAAAACAGCGGGACAGTGTCCAAAAGACCAGGACAAGCTCGTCCGAGAGCAACAACGCCCAATGGAGACCAGTATTTGTTACCTATATCCAAGCGCCAGAGAACGTCTACAGCGACACAACTGTCTAGGGACCTCGCTGCTGTCATAGAAACATTAGTTTCATGTAAGATAGGAGACTTCGTGACAGAGGGTTGTATGACAGGAAGCCCGTCATTTGCATCTCACTCACTCATTCCTTCCCACAAAAGAGAGCGTGTACATTGGTGCAAACAGCACCAACACTGGAAACATCTCCAATGGGCTAATGTTCTCTTCACATATTCCAGATTCAATCTACAACCTGATTCTCGGAATATTCATATGGAGGGAGCCTTGGACCCGATACCATCCCAGTAACATCATGGAAAGGGACCATTATGCTGGTGGAGGATTGATGGTTTAGGCAGGGATCATGCAAGATACTCGAACACTACACCATGTGTTTGATACTAATTCCGTAAATGCCCAGAGGTACAGGCAGGAGGTCCTACAACTCTATGGGCGTCTTTTCAGGGATGCTTTTGGCCCTGAATTCGTTTTTATGGACGACAATGTCATCCTGGTTGAAGAGTTTTGGAAAGCGAAGATATTCATAGAATGGATTTGCCAGCCAAATTTCCCGACCTTTTTTCTATTGAACTTGCTTGGAATGCTCTTGGAAGGGTTATGGCGATACGCCAATCCCCATCAAAACCATTCCGGAGTTGAAAACTGCTCTAGTGGAATAATGGGAGGGTCTTTCACAAGCACTCCTTTACTCTCTTACTAATAGCATGAATACTCGTTGTGCATGCTGTTTATCTGTCAGAGGTGACCACATACCATACTAGAGGCGAGTACTTATCATACAAGCCTCACTTTCATTGCCATCTTTCATCATGAAATTCAGTCCACATTGCACTGTTGACAATAACTCGGGTCAATGAACGGCACATTAATATTTGCTTTGCACACATTATTGTAATACTATAAGTTATATTCAGACCAAATTTCATTAATTTTTATCCAGTATTTCTTGAGATATTTGGGAAAATGCCTTTCATGTCTTAATTTTTTCTACCAGTGTGTGTATATATATAACCCTAATAATTTTTTCCCTAGATTAAGAAATAAATTTACTTAGAATATATTTAAAATAAATTTCATGTTACATCACCTAATATGGCATTTAAATAAAAAAATACTGACAAAAAAATTAATTAATTAATTTAAATTAGTTGAATGAATATTTGAAATTCTTCTTACGGGGTTTTAAGAGTAGAATTTGAATTAAATAAGTTCTAAATTCACCAATAAGTTCATTCACCCAATTAATCTTTTTCTTTCTTGTCTTATCAGTTGTTAAAATATTGTTTATCAACATTATAAAAATCATTTTATCTTAATTTAGATAATTACCAATAATAAATATTAGTAATTATAAGATTAAGATTACTCTTAATTAAATATTATTTTTAATTTATTGTTAAAATAATATATTCAAATTTTGTAAAGGCAAGTCGGGTTTAAAGAACCCATAATGATGGAAATTTTGTAAAATTTAAGAAAAAGTATCAAGAAAGAAATCTTAAATAGAGATACATGAAAAAGTTGTCAACAAATATTTAAAAATAATTGCATTTTTTTTCTTTCTTTTTTTTGTAGTATCCGAAAATCAAATATCAAACAGATACAAAAACACATTATGTAACCATTTTTTGAAATGAATATTATCTTTTAATTACTCCTATTTTCAGTAAGCAATCTTTATTAGTTGCGAAATAAAATGAAATAAACTACATTTAATTCAAAGAATATATATTTCAGACTAAATTTGTTTTATCAAACACAAAGAATGAAAATATCTTTTTCAATTATTGTTGAAATTATTAATTGAAAATAAATAATTTCATCCATTTATATGATTATACCAGTGTATAGAATTATCATTGCCGCTTGAACTTAATCTTTGCAAATAAGCTAAAATTAAGACTTACATGCATCCTGAACCGCAGATGAGATTTCTACAGGGGCACGAGGACCTGAAAAGATATAAATTAATGCGGTTTCATATTTACGAAAAACAAAACGGAAGAAGAAAACTTTCACACGAATATATATTTAAAAATAATTAGAAAATTTCAATATTCTGTAATACATATTTAATAAACCATAATACGATACATCTGAAAAATAAACATCAAGAATAAATAAATGATTAACGATTCCATTTTTCATATAATTTCATTTAAAAAATTGCTGTCGCCTGAATTTTAATGAAATATCATTATATTACTTCGATTATATATAAAATTCCCTTTTATCCTCTTTCAAATTAATAATTAAAAATTAAAATAAGTCGCTTAACATTTATTGCTCGCAATGTTCTTAATTTTATAATGTCTTTGAAATGAATTTTATTAATTCCAAAAACTTTAAAATCACAAGGTAACAAAAATGTTTTAAAGCACCAGGTAAACAAAAAAGTTCTTGCTATTTGCGCGTTTCCATTGAAAGAAGTGAGAATAAGTATGAAGATTCGTGTATGAAGTGATTGAGAAACCGTCAGTAGAGAGTTAGTTGTAGGGTTGAGCGAGGTACCTAGCCCCGCCAGGGGCTTCACCCTCAATACTTGGCAGGTGTTGGTGAGAGCGTTGCTTGAGCGTGACTGACTTGGGCTGGAGAATGGCATGGTGCTCCCAGTAGACTGGGGGCGTGACATGAGAAAGAGACTGTGATGGTATTGGCTGAGCGATATTACTATAAAAGAGTTGGACTTGGGGAAAAAATCAGTAGTTTATGGATCAGCGGGCTTACAAATAGCGTTGAGAAGGATTAGCATTTTGGCTGTTGGGTCTGCATTACTTTTCATTTCTTTGGCAGCAGTTAGGAGGCTGGGGAACATACGAAAGACATTTTTAATTTCATTAAGTGCTTCTAGGATTTCTTTAATATCCTCATTAATGGAGGGGGGATTTGATTTGGGGGTATCTGATGCGGAAGATTGGATTTAACAGAGTTAGCATAGGAGAAGTTGTCCTGTCGTAACTTAGAAGAGAAAAAATTTTCTCTATTTTTTCTTGCGGTGATGAGTTTAGGGAACTTAGGGCATCCTCGGTACGCGGCAGTATGCCCTGTATATCCACAATTAATGCATATTGGATTTTCTATTTTCTCCTTAAGAGTGCAATTTCGAGTGATATGGGCTTCGCCACACTTGAGGCATCTCGGCTGCATAGAAACCGTCAGTAGAGAGTAAGAGTATCAGTTGTTATAAACCCAGGTCCACTGCCCACATTCATCAATCGGAACTCGTACAGCAGCGAAGCGAAATGGACGCATCGAAGGAGCTCGTTCGCGGTTGTTTACTCTAAGACTCCAAAGGGGACTTATCAGGAGCTGCATTAAGTCGCCGAATATGTCAAGCGTTTGAGGATAGTGCTGTCAATGAACGTACCGAGGGATATTGGTTTCAAAGATTCAGGTCGGGAGATTTGTCCCTCTGCGTTAAAGCTCGAACAGGATGACCACAGGCCAACCAACGGGCCGAACGGTCACTGGGGACCTGTACTCGCAGCAATTGGAACGTGTACAAAAGGCATTGCATCAGAAGGAGCCAGCATTGGTTAATCGAAAGAGTGTACAGTTATTGCATGATAAAGTGAGGCTGCATGTCACACGGGTGGCCAGGAATACGATACAGCTATTTGGTTGGGAGACTTTGTGCCCTTCTCCTTACTCACCTGCCCTTGCACCACCAGATTACAGCCTCTTCCATTTCCTGGACAATCATCTCCACCAATGGAGCAGACGTGTGCCAAGCTCTTACGGACTTCTTTGCGTCCCACACCCCCGAGTTTTACCGCAAGGGGATTGAACAACTGGAGACACGTTGGCAAAAGGTGTTGGGTGCCGATGGTGATTGCTTGGAGGACTAACAATAGGCTACGCCGTTTGTATGTCCTGTTCGGTTGGGTCATTAAAAAAGGCAAGAACTTTTTTGTTTGCCTTGTACATTACATTATTCTGCGCTTGAAAGTTTTAAAAAATTAATATTTTCTATTTTTAGACCTTTTAGAATCTCTTAGGATCTTTTTGAAAACTCAGTCATTAAGGAGCTCGAACAGGAAGAATCATCAGTTTCTAAGGGCTACTATTTATATGAATAGAATATGAATAGTTCTCACTAAGTGAAATTTTACACACAACGGTACGCCTTTATTCAAACTAAAAGAATTAGATTTCGTGGTTGATAAAAAAAAATTCTGAACTACACATAAGACCGCTTTTGACGCTATCAGTTCTAGAAGATTTTGTCTCACTTCCTTATTTTCTATTGATTAAAAAACTGACTTATGAAAAGCAGCGGATGTCACCGATTCGTAACATCCACTGGCATGCATTTTTGTTGAAAACTTTTTATATTAATAATAGAAATATTGAATCAGAAAAATTGTGTCTTATTGATTCTTAATAATGCAACAACAACGTCTGATTGCCTCCAAGTTTTATATCCTCGTGCAATATCGATTCATATGCAAGATTTTTTTTTCAAAGTCTGATTGGTTGTTAAAGGAAAATCCCATTCAGAATCGAGAAAATTTTATATGGAACAATGCGATACAATATTAAGCTATTTTCCGGCGTAATCATCGTTCTGATTTATATATTTCCCTCATCTTGGTACCACTTTTCCAATACTTTCACCACAGAACCAGCCGCCTGTGTTTTTAGCCAGTTAAGCTAATTCGATGGTCTGAAGCTCGCTGTATGTGGCAAATGTTTTCATGTGGGCAAAGAGATGAAAATCTGTGGGAATCAAGTCAGGACTGCATGGTCCTGACATCAAAAACTTCCCATCCAAAAGCTCCAGGAGGATTGTTGCGCAACTACGTGTGCGGCCTCACATTGTCATGAAGAAGGTCAATAACTGGCTACTTTTACTCATAATTATATAGATAGAGGACCGTAAAATTTCCGGAAAGAAATCTCTCACCCCAGAAAGGGGGAAACGATGATTTTCGTGAATCGTCTTATCCGTGCGCTGAACAAGATTATCGGTTTCCCTGGCCGCCTGCATCATGAACATGTCCAGCATCAAAGTTCCTGCATCATTTCCGCACTTTGCTGTCACTGATGAACGTTTCTCCGCAACATTTTACTCATTCGTCTATGGATTTCAGCTACATTACTTCCTTAAATATGCAGAAATCGAATGTCTGAAAGCAACTCCCATTTGGCGGGAGACTATTTTTAGAAGCAAGTTTATGTGCTAACTACTTTCTCAGAAATGACAACCGTGAATCTACTGATTCCCCTAACCAACTACAGACACAGCGTAAGACATTAGAGCTTAAATCTAGTGGATTTTTCCCGAAGTTTACATTTTAGAGACCCATTGAACCTAGAAAAAAATAGCTCTTAAATTTATTATTATAAAGAGAAAATTCAGAGTAATATCTCGTTATATTATTGAATCCACATATACCAGTTTATATTTATCCTGATTCAAAACAGTAATTTAATCTTAAACTATGCTGCTGAAACAGCACTAACATAAAAAGTTTAATCCTTAGTGCACTTGAGATGAAATACAGCAATTGAAAAATCACCATTCAAATAGTGTTATATTTATTTATGTTTAAAACATTCTCTTTAAAATACTTTCAGAATTTCATATTTATTACGAAATGCATCAAATATTTGTAGTCATTTTTATGAACGGAAAAAACATTTCATAGTGCAAAATAATTATTTGTTATTTCCAAGTTCATAATCTTTATAGAAATAGACTATTCTCAAAGCTGCTTTCCTAATTTAGGCAATAGAATTCTATAAAATATCGACACTTTCTGTATGGTTTTGCAAGGTGTGAAATATATTTTCATCAAAATACATTTAAAAAAATGTCTCAATCAGTCAATAACTCTCTCAAGCATGTTTATTTACTTTTGCAAATAATAAAAAATTAAAAGTTTTTATTATACAGTTTTTTTAAGATAATATTTTTTGAAATTAAAAACATACTTTTATATTCAAATGATTTCAAATTAACTTATCAATTAAAATTTAAATAAAATAGTTTAATTGATTCAGAAAATCAACCATCAGAATTAAAAGAGTTAATAGAAAAAAACTCTGATGATAAACAATAGTAATAAATCAAAATTATTAATACTCATGGATAGGATCATTATTTGTGTGTTAACACTAAGTGAAAAATCCGTGAAGGAAAAAAATTACTAACACTGGTTTTCCGGAATGCATACAGCCTCGTATTCCGGTCCATCTCTTACGTAGCCAGGCTTGCAGTAACAGCCAGGTTCACAATAGGCGCACGCATTGGCGCCTCTGCCACAGTAGTCTTCGCATTCCCATCCGACGCCACAGTAGTTGAATACTTCGTTATCGCCACACTGATAGGCTAATTGTATAAAAAACATTATAGGAATAAAGCTTTATTTTCGGGAATAATGTATTATGCATTAGAGATTTTCTGTCTATTTTTTATTATGTCAGGACGTGAGGTTGTTTTGGGGATGAGGTTTTTGGCATCAGCAAAATTCCATAGGCGAAAACTTTCGACTTTTGCTTTCCAAAAAGCATCTCAAAGAAATCCGCTTTTAATAACGCTTTGCCATTGCATTTACAAAAGCTCGGATTAAAAAAATAAGTAAATGACTGCAGCCAATAAAACCCAGAGAAATGTCATCTTGAGACGTGATGATATGAATTGAAATAAATAGGAAATGTGATATTTTTTAAAACAATAGATGCGAGAAAGTTTTTTGGATCGTTTGCAATATAAAGTGTCTCATTCAATGAAACAAATAAAATTGAATAAAAATATGATTCAACTCGCACGAGCACGTGGCGCTTGGGCGTTCGAGAAATAATGTTCTGGCATGATACGTTGAAATATACATAAAAGGTTTCATTTTAATCTTTTTCTTCTTATTCATTTTGGGAAACTAACAAACATAAGATTTTACTATATTAAACAACACGCCATTGATCGTGATGCTTATTTCGAGCAGTAGGGATGGTGAAAACAAAACTATGGTTGCAGTTTTACACATATCTCTTAATTATTAAAATCATTATTATACAAAGTATTGATTATTTTTGAATAGATGTAATAAGGATCAACTCATAGTGAAAAAACCAATAAATGATTTTACAAAACTACATTTGAACAAACCATATATTAAAAATCACATTTAAAAGAAGTGCTTTTTTTATTATATTAAAACAGTATTATGTAGCAGATCAATTAGGAAACAGTGAAACAGTTTTTATTTACAAAAAAATTAAAATGATTATTATAAAAAATTTTGACTTTTGAATAGACTGGTAGTCGTAAACCAGGGGGCATTGCCTCATCAATATATTTCCGCGTACTTTTTATTTAAGGTATTATTCTTCTCGCTTCGAATAAAATTGTTAAACATTTGTAAGGCTGTAAATGCTGTGCATAGACGCAAATTATGGAATATGGCAAAAATTTAACACTTTTACAAGTAAAAAATTTATTACTTTTATTTATCTGGAGGTGTTTTTGGTTGAATAATCCATGAAATGATTGAAGCGATGGTATGGTGGTAAGATCTCGGCACGTGAGTCGTAAGGCTTCACGTTCCAGACCCGATTCCACCAATGAATCGTCGAATAAGGGGATCTATTGCACGTTAAATCTCTCTGGGTCAATCCTCAGTCCACCCCTTGTGATGTGGACAGGAGGTTTCCAGCTCAGGTGTCGCTCTCATCCTCTAATCTCGGTTCAAAATTCGGTACTTACGTATTATACCGTCTTTGCCAACGGTTTAGTAGCTTTTTGGAGACGGATTTAAATTTGGCGATAAAGATCAATGGATTACACCATTGCCGGTGTGACATATTTCGTGATTTAGCAACTCATTGGCGATAACTTCACATTTGGCGATAAAGTTGGACGGTATAATACGTAAGTACAAAAAATTACGTGGTCCTTCCCAAAATACCTCAAGAGTTACTTTAAAATAGGGACGTTAATATAACTAAACTAAAATAAACCCTGATATGAGATTAATAATCACCGAAAATTAAATTTACGTTTCGGGTGCATTTTATTAAAAGAATATGCGCATAGTTAAATGTATATTTTATTAAAATCAATATTTGACACAGAATCACAATTGTAATCATGGGAACATGCTAATTTTCAGTAAATATTTATACCGAATGAAGGTCGTAATACGAACCTGCGACGTTAGGGCCAGTAGCCGAGTAACATAACCACTACATCAAAAATCGACTTCGTTATCGGAGATGCTATATGGCTTATGAAGCTAGCGCAACATATATATGTTACGTTAAATGAGATTAATCCGGGGGTTGTATATAATAAACCGCAATTATTCATAATCACCAGTTTATTACTTTTACCGCAACCTATATAACAACCATTGTGTTTTTCAGCTTAATGCGTTTACAGGTTTTCGAAATTACAGAGAATTAAATAGTTCTTTTTTGCCACTTTTGGTTGAAATATTGAGAGGTTTCTTAAATATTTACACCAAATTTTATTTATCTGGCCGTATTATTTTTGTAGTTATAACGTAAATTTATTCGAACAGTGAGACAGATAGATTCTACAGAATGGATTTCACTGAAAATTTGTTGTAATTCTATAAATTCGATGTAAAAGAATCACATACCAAGTTTTATATTTCCAATTCAGAGAGTTTTTAACTATGCGTTTCACATGTAAAGAGGCGTAACGTCAACAATATGTTTTCCGACTATAAAAAATGAAATTTCGAGATTCCTCAAATTCTCGATATTTTTTAAGCCAGTAAAATATTTACTTTATGCTTCTTATTTAAAAAAGTTAAAAAAAAATCTGTTATCGCAAATTTTAAGGGATCATGTAAGAGCGTTATTATTTTATAAATCATCGTTTATCTGAATTAATTTGAATCCTTAAGCAGTTTTAAGCAGTTTGAAACAATCACGTGACTATCAGATTTCGCGTGCATTGATATTTAAAAATCCTATTTTTTTTATAACTCTGAATGAATCAAGAATCAAAACTTTTGTCTTTAAGCAATTTTTTTTTCAAAAATAAATTTTACATCGGTTTAAATGGTCGCGTGTCAATATTATTGTACAATCCATTACTTTCAGAAAAGCAGGGCTTTTCCTCTCCATCTCAAAATTTTCTGGACATCAAAATTTAATAATTACAGCTAGAAAATTAAATATAAAATTTTTAAATAAAATTAATAAAATATGTTTATCATAGAAAAAATCGTTTGCTTTTAATTTTCAATAATATTTTAATTAAAATAAAAACAGCTTGATAATTCTTTTTCAGTTAGAAAAATAATAAGAAATCGTCTGCTAAATATCTGTTAAAAGATTAAGATTATGATATTTACCAAACAATTTATTGCCTACTTATATTTGGTGACACCACGAAAACCTATAACTAAAATAATATCATGTTCTCAAATGATAAAAAAAAAACGAAATTAGATTCCCGAATAATAGGACTGCATTCGTTTTTGGCAAAGAGTTTGTTTAGCAGAAAAAAATATGTTAATGTTTCGTTTTCTCATTTGATTGCATACATCCCAGTTTGCCTCATGTTATGTATTTATAGAAGAAATTTTTCTCTTACTAAATTTGTAACTCAGAGCGAGCTACAAATTTGTAGCTCAAAACATACCTGCATCGTCACTGAAATCTAAGCTTGTGTCTTGAGCACTTGGGCCTAAAAAAATATAATTGTGACATTAGGGCATTTTTCGAATTAACAAAACAAAAGAAATGTAGATTTAGAAATTCTTATGCCTACTGAGCTAGATTATAGATAGATAAGAAACTGCTATAAAATGGTGGTATCGAATCAATTTTATTATTTATATTTTCAAACCCCAAAGAATATTGAAAAAATGTTTTAAAATTCTTTTCTTTAAATTTATTCAAAATTACATTTTTTATTTTTGTGTTATTAGGCATATAATCTACACTCCAAATTTGTTTCTGGAGTTTGAAAATCTAACGAGAAATAAATGATACCGAATTTGGCGATAAAAGATGTTTAAAGAGGTCAGATATATTTTTAATGGGATAACAGCCTTTATCACTATATCCCTCCACTGTTTATATTCACGTTTTTATATCTCTATATTTTAAGAAATTATTACTATAATCAGGGCCCAGCTTAGCCCAGTTGGGGCCCAAAGAAAAAACTTCTTTGAGGCCCTTTCTTTTTCACTACTTTAGTAATGAAAAACATTCATGAAAGAAATAAATGTAAAATAAAAATTCTATTCGATTTGGGGGCCCCATTTATGTGGGGCCCGGAGCAAATGCCCCATACGCCCCTGACTATAATTTTATGGTTACAGCTCTTCATAAAAAGTTAAATGTCTGAAGGTAAGAATAGCATATTTTACTAAAAATTAGTATTTCTTTTTTTTTTTTGACAATTTTAAAAAATTACACCAGCTGCTAACAGACAAAGAATATACTGGCAATTTAAGCTTTTTGAAGGAAAATTATTATTTAAAAATATGAGTGATTCTTAAAATAGATTTTTATATTTCATTTCCATATAATTATTTTGAATTCTTTTCAAAATTTGACAAGGTTACTCGGGAATATGGAAACAAATAGGGGTTATATTAAAATATCGGTTGCAAATGAAAATGGAGATGGATTAGAAAATGAAGTTAAACATAAAACATAAAACATCAAAATAACATATAAAATTCAAAATAATTATTAACAAAACAGAAAACCTTTTTAATATAAATTTACATTTGCATTCTTAGTTATAATATATCTAAACAGTTTAATATACTAACACTGGTCGTCTGGAATGCATACAGCCTCGTATTCCGGTCCGTCTCTTACGTAGCCAGGCTTGCAGTAACAGCCAGGTTCACAATAGGCGCACGCATTGGCGCCTCTGCCACAGTAGTCTTCGCACTCCCATCCGACG
Source organism: Argiope argentata (assembly GCA_026289955.1). Lineage (NCBI taxonomy): Eukaryota > Metazoa > Arthropoda > Arachnida > Araneae > Araneidae > Argiope > Argiope argentata. The sequence goes on along the minus strand of JAOUZG010007507.1, from coordinate 194,281 downwards.
CCACAGTAGTTGAATACTTCGTTATCGCCGCAATGATATTCTGAATTAAAGTAAATTTGAAACACTTTATACAAATGAAACTTCATTTGGAAAATATTATAGTTTATTTGGTCAAATCTTTTTCTTTATCAGTCAAAACGAACAAGCTATCATTTTAAATTACTATTTTAACTAATGCACTTTTGACTATGATGCATATTTCGAATAATAAGTAGCATCTATGATGGTAATCTTTATAAATATAGCATAATAAGAATTTCAAAGACCATTCATGTTTTTACCGTAAGATCAGTGACAGTATTTGTTGATAAGGAAATGAAAAGCATATGAAAAATATGATTACCAAATAGTGACGAATCATTAATAAATTTCATATTCATACTTTTACGTCAAGCAATTTTCATAGTTCATAAACATTTTATCAGCTAGAGACAGCCGGATAGTTCCGACAAGGGCCTTTTGTTATCCTGTCATGAATTCGTAAATTTATTTAAAATATTTTTTTTCTATTCTTCCATAATTTAACTTTACAAAATTCAAAATTTCTACTATGGAAACGATCAATTCTTTATAAAATCCAGTAATATAAAAATGATTTTAGTCAATTCTTATTTATGTTTAAAAAAAGAAAATTTTAATTTTAGTTACTTTTTATTAAATAATTTAAATAAATATGAATATTTTATCAAGATTTTCCCAAGAATTGAACTCGCATTCTTCACCTTCATGTGAGAAACACTGAAATTTTGCATTTTACCGATTGGGGTACTTCTTGTTGATTTCAATTTTCATTACAAGCTGCTAAAACTCCATTTAAGGTATTAAAAAGTAATTCAATTTAATTAAAGAATTTTTATTTGATAAAACTGTATTAGCATCAAATGTAATCCCCCTACAGGTTTTTAAAAATGTAACTTAAGTGGATGAATAAAAATTATTTTATTAACTATTGAAAATTTGAACTATATATACACAGAAGTGACAAAAGTCATGGGATGACTGTTAATATCGTGTCGATCCTCCTTTTGACCAGCGAAGTGCCACTCGATGTGTCACGGAGTCCACAAGTCGTTGGAAGTTTTCTGCAGGAATATTGAGCCATGCTGTCTGTATAGACGTCCATAATTGTGAAAGTGTGGATGGTACAGGAGTTTGGGCACGAACGGACCTTTCGATGATGACCCATAAATGTTCGATGGGATTCATATCGGGCGATCTAGGAGGCCAGATCATGCGCTGGAGTTGTCCGGAATGTTCTTCAAACCAATCGCGAACAGTTCTGGCCCGGCGACATGGCGCATTGTCATCCATAAAAATCCCATCGTTGCGTGGATACGAGAAGTCCATGAATGTCTGCAAGTGATCTGCAAGCAGCTGAACATAACCATTTCCAGTCAATGATCGGTTCAGTTGCACCAGAGGACCGAGTCCATGCCATGCAAAAACAGCCCAGACCATTATGCAGCCACCACCAGCTTGAACAGTGCCTTGGTGACAGTTTGGGTCCGTGGCTTCGTGGGGTCTGTGCCACACTCGAACTCTACCATCAGCTCGTAACAACTGAAATCGTGACTCATCTGACCAAGCCACGGTTTTCCACTGGTCTACGGACCAGTCGATATGCTCACGAGCCCAGGAGAGTCGCTGCTGGCGATGTCGTGCTGTCAGTAAAGGCACTCGAGTCGATCTTCTGATGTCATAGCCCAAGGAAGACAAATTTCGCCGCACAATCCTATCGGACACGTCCCTCGTACGTCCCACATTGATTCCTGCAGTTATTTGACAAAGTGTTGCGTGTCTATTAACATTGACCATTCTACACTGACGTCGGTGGTCTCGGTCGTTAAGTGCAGGTGGTGCAGGTGGTCGCCCACTGCGCTGTCCATGATGGGATGGGATGCTTGAAATTTCATACTCTCGGCCCACTCTTGATACTGTGGATCTCGGAATGTTGAATTCACTAACGATATCCGCAATGGAATGACCCATGCGTTTAGCTCCAACTTACATTCCGCGTTCAAAGTCTGTTAATTTTTGTCGTGCCGCTATAAATCACGAAAAACCTGTTCACATGAATAACTTGAACACAAATGAAAGCTCTGGAAAACGAACTGCGCATTTATACTTTTTCGCTGCGATACTACTGCCATCTGTATATTTGCATATTGCTATCCCATGACTTTTGTCACTTCAGTGTGTATATGTATGTATATATGTATATATAATATATAATATTGTATTTAATAGAAATAGTTAAGAGTCACATATAATTCATTAAAACAAATTAGAAAATCACATTTGTTTGAAGTTTTTATCGTTTCGAAAAGAAAAATTTAAACTACAATTGCTATAAGTACCAACAACTTATGTAGATAAATCAATGAAAAGGAATAATTATAAGGATTCCTGACTGTTTTTAGAAAATTATGCGTATATTTTACACCCTTCACCCTTACTAATACAGATATTAAAGGGAGAAAGGGACAAATAAATGATTCTCACGTTATCTTAGGAAACTGACGCTATTAACTATTTGATTTTAGGTGCTTATTTCACTTTTATTTTTTCTGCAATGAATCTTATTTAATCTCAACAAAATTCAAAGATATTAGCCTAAAATTTTAAAATTAATTAAATTAATTTACTCCAAAAGACAGATTTCAGGGGGAAAAATTCAATAGTTGAGATCTCTAAAATAATGGATATAATAAATGAGGGAAAATTAGTCTTTAATTGCCTCTTTGAAAAGTATTTTTATGTAAAAATATAATAAATGATACTATTTTTATCTAAAATTGTTAAAGCTAGAATATATTTTATATAAAACATAAAATGAAGTAGCAATTCGGTGATTACGCTTTGATAATTTATTAAAGATTAATTTATATTCGGTGATATTTCTTTGCCAATTATTATTTCTTAAAATTTCTTTGATTATTTCTTTGATAATTTATATTCGGTGCTTTGCAAATTTAAAAATACAAATTAGAAGCTACACTTAACCTTCTAAGAGATCCCAAAAGGATATATAAAACTATTAGCATTATTTTTTTTCTGTTCAATACAATAATTATAAGTCAAAGTGGATTAAACTCGGATAAGTCACTAAACTTACCTGGATTTTGAGGCAAAGATGGACCTAAAAAGATTTATTTAGACTTTAATATATTCTTCCAATATACAAAACGAAATAATTAAGTATACAACAGTAAATTATCAAAATATTAGAAAATAAAATGTAAAATCAATCCCTTTTCGATTTTATCAATCTGTATACTTTACCCATAATAAATTTTGAATCTTTAATGATTAAGGTAAAGGCATAGTGAAACAATATAAATTTTTTTCGTCGGTATCTTTTTACTGTTACCGAATCAACTGTAGATATTGATGAAAATGATTCTCAAAGTAAAACTGGTAAGTTATTACTATCCATACAATTTGTATCCACTCAAAACATCAAATTATGCATTTATTTACTATCCTTGAAATTTTTATTACAAAATTTTTAGTTTCACTTATTATTAAATTGAATAATTTATAATTTTCAAATTCCAAATTAATAATTATGTCTTAAAAATTAGCACGTGAAATTACACCATTCCAAAATAAATTTATAAATTTAATAACTTTTCAATGCTATAAAGAAATAAAAATAAATGGACTTAAAATTTCAGGTAGTTTATTTTTAGCTACAATATTAACTTCAGATTTCTAAAATAAATTAAGTTCTTCTAACCAATAAAATAAATGTTTTATTTAAATGTCATTATTGCATATAAGGAAAACTTGATTTCTAATTCTTTCAATAAAGAAGTAGTTATAACGAAGATATTTACAAAATTTTGATTTACATTAAGGCACCCAATCATTGTTAAATTTTGCTGGTATTGATTAAAAAAAACTGAATTTGTCGAATGAGTTGAAACTTTAGTGAAATATGTTTATATTAAAGTAAATAAAAATAATAAAAAATTTTGACAGTAAATAAGGCTTTATCGAACAAAAAATTGAAAAAATTTAAGATTTTATAACATTTATATTTAATCTTTTTCCAGTTTATTTGCGCAAGTCATTATTATGTATATTTTCAAACTAATCCCTCATGTTTATAAATTGCACAATATTATAAAAGTTTTTAAATTTCTTTTTTAAGTTATTTTGTTTTAATTATGTGGTATAAATTTTATTTTTTAATTGAAACTTCAATCGGATAATGATTATTTCTTGAAATAGTGTTTTTTTTTTGTAATTTCATATATACTGGTATTATCTGTCAGTAATCTCGAAGGAAAATTAGCGTTACTGGTTTTACATTTCACCGCATTATAAATTATCATAAATTTTGTAATTCAGTTATGTTACGAATACAAGCCAACGATGAATTTCTAAAGTGTAAAACTTGTATAACAGATAAAACTATTATTATCATGTCAGAACATAATGTTATTTTGGGAATGAGGTTTGTTACTTCAAAAAAAAAATCCGCTGGCGAAAAAATGAAATTTTATTATCTGCATGAGCATCTCAAAAAATATGCTCTTGAAAGCGTCTTGCCATTGTATTTACTAAAGCTCAGATTAAAAATAAGGTAATGACTGCAGCAAATAAAACCTAGAGAAATGTCATTTTGGAGCACGTTATTATATGAAATGAAATAAATAGGAAATGGGATATTTTTTTAACAATAAATGCGGGACAAGGGTTTTTTGGATCGTTTGCAGTGCTAAAGTGACTCATTCGACGAAACAATTAAAATGAATCAAAATATAATTCAACTTGCACGAGCGCGTGGTGCTTGGCCGTTCAAGAAATGATGTTCTGACCTGATACATTAAAATAGGCATAGCAGATTTCATTTTAAACTTTGTGTGTGTGTGTGTGAATAAGTGAATGAAATTTAAATCAGGAACTAACAGCTGTCTGGCGGAATGCAGGCACTCCCTTCGCCTCTAGACTCCCTTACGAAACCGTCTTTGCAGTAACAGCCGGGATTCTTGCAATCAGCGGTGCAGAAAATCGGCTCCTCGTTACAGTACTGATCACAACGCCCGCAGTAGCTGTATTCCTCGTTCTTTCGGCAAGGTGGGAGAACTGAAATAT
>JAOUZG010007507.1:161554-172047 GCA_026289955.1 Argiope argentata | reverse complement strand
TATTAAAAATAAATATAAAAAAGAATACTAGTTTAATAAATAAAGAAGTTCAATATAATTAAACTTTTTTAAAATCTTATTTTCCATATATGGTTAGTTCAAATGTAGTTTTGTAAAATCATTTATTGGTGTTTTTTCTATGAGTTGATCCTTATTACGTCTGATCAAACAGCATCAATACGTTGTTAGTAATTAAGAAATATATGTAAAACTGTAACCATAGTTTTTTCTTCACCACCCCTACTTCTCGAAATAAGCGTCATGATCAATGGCGTGCTGTTTGAAATAGTAAAATCTTATGTTTGTTAGTTTTCCAAGAGGAATGAGAAAAAAAAAGATTAAAATGAAATTCGCTATGCATATTTCAAAGTATCATGTTGGAACACCATTTCTTGAACGGCCAAGCACCACGTGCTCGTTCGAGTTAAATTAAGATTTCATTCATTTTAACTGTTTCATTAAATTAGTAATTTTAGTATTCCAAACGATCCAAAAAACTTTGTCTCGTATTTATTGCTTTAAAAAATATCACGTTTCCTATTTATTTCATTTCATATAATCACGTGCTCAAAATGATATTTGTCTCGGTTTTATAGGCTGCAGTATTAACTTATTTTTTTAATCAGAGCTTTTGTAAGTGCAATGGCAACACGTTATTAAAAACTGATTTTTTTAGATGCTTTTCAGACAAACAAATTTTTTATTTTTCGCCCACGGATTTTTGTTGACGTCCAAAACCTCATCTCCAAAACAACATCATGTCCTGACATTTAAAAAAATAAACAGAAAATTTCTAATGCATAATATATTATTCCCGAAAATGAAGCTTTATTCATATAATGTTTTTGTATACAATTAGCCTATCAGTGTGGCGATAACGAAGTATTCAACGACTGTGGCGTCGGATGGGAATGCGAAGATTACTGCGGAAGAGGCGCCAATGCGTGCGCATACTGCGAACCCGGCTGTTACTGCAAGCCTGGCTACGTAAGAGACGGACCTGAATACGAAGCTGTGTGCATTCGGGAAGATCAATGTTCGTAATGTTTTTTTTTCTTACAGAAACGTTACAGTGATTTTTCATTTAGTGTTAACACACAAATGATGATCATATCCATTTTTTTCTATTAACTCTTTTAATCCTGATGGTTGATTTCCGAATCGATTATATTATTTTATTTAAATTTTAATTGATAATAAAATAATTTGAAAATAAAAGTATGTTTTTAACTTCTAAAACCAAACATTATTTTAAAAAAAAGTTTTAAACTGTGTAATAAAAGCTTTCAATTTGTTTAAATATTTATAAAAGTAAATAAACATGCTTGAGAGAGTTATTAATTGATTTAGACATTTTTTTATTATCTATTTTGATGAAAATATATTTCACACCTTGCAAAACCATATAGAAAGTGTCGATATTTTATGGAATTTTGTTGCCTAAAGTAGGAAAGCAGCTTTGAGAATAGTCTATTTCTGTAATGATTATGAACTTGGAAATAACAAATAACTATTTGCATTATCAAATGTTTTACGTTCTTAAAAATCGCCAGGCATTGTCCTTGACAATGCGAGGCCGCACACTATCGTTGCAAAAACGATCCTCCTGGAGTTTTGGGATCTTGGGAAGTTTTTGGTCACCTACCAATACAGTCCGGACTTGGCTCCCCCAGATTTTCTTCTAGTTGCCAACATGAAACGCTGGTTAAAAGGTTGGTTCTAAGAGGACGAAAATTCGCCACAGGCGACGAATTTCAGACCAGGGTACAGCATTTCCTGAAAACGTAGGCGGCTGATTTCTATGATGAAGGTATTGGAGAAGTGGTACCACGCTACGGCAATGTATGAATTGAAACGAAAATCACTTCGAAAAGTAGCTTAATGCTATATCGCATTGATCCAAACAAAATTGTCATAATTCTGACTGTGATGTTCATTTATCGATCAATCAGACCTTGAAAAAATAACCCTCGTATATGAATCGATATTGCAAGTGAATATAAAACATGGAGGCAATCAAATGTTGTTGTTGTTGCATTGAGGCGAGAAACAATAAGACAGAATTTTTCTGATTCAATACTTCTATTATTATTATAAAAAGTTTTCAACAAAAATACCTGCCAGCGGCGGCGACATCCGCTGTTTTTCATATGTCAATTTTTTTAATCAATAGGGAATAATGAATTAAGACAAAATCTTTGAAAATTGATACAGGGCCAAAATCGGTCTTATGTGTAATTAAACAATTTTTTTCTTAAAGTTCAAGATATAATTCACTCAGTTTGAATAAAGGAGTTCGGTTGTGTGTAAAATTTTAGTAAGAACTATTCATATTCCATTCATATAAACAGCAGCCCTTAGAAAACAATGACTGTTCCTTTTCGAGGTCCTTAATACATGAATTTTCAAAAAGATTTTAAGAAATTCTAAAATTTCTAAAAAGAGTAAATACTAATATTTTTAAACTTTTAAGCGCAAGATAATGTAATGTATAAGGCAAACAAAAAAGTTCTTGCCATTTTTAATGACCCAAAAGAACAGACAACGTAGCCGATTATTAGTCCTCGAAGTAATCATTATCGACATCCAGCACCTTCAACCAACGTGTCTGCAGTTGCTCCATCCCCTTGCGGTAAAACTCGGGGGTGTGGGAAGCAAAGAAGTTCGTGAGAACCTGGCGCACGTCTGCTTCATTGGTGAATTATTTATCAAGAAGACGATCGTCCAGGGAATGGAAGAGGTTGTAATCTGGTGGTGCAAGATCAGGTGAGTATGGAGGATGGCACAAAGTCTCCTAACCGTCACTGTATCGTATTCCTGGTCACCCGCGCGAAATGCGGCCTCGTGTTATCATGCAATAACAGTGCACCCTTTCGATTAACCAGTGCTGGCTCTTTCTGAAGCAATGCCTGTTGTACATGTTCCAACTGCTGCGAGTACAGGCCCCCTGGGCCCGTTTGGCCCATTGGTAGGCGTGTGTTATCACAGAGGTACAAATCTCCAGATCTGAGTTTTTGAAACCAGTGCCTTGCCTTACGTTCATTGACATCATTATCCCCTTGACATACTCGGCGACTTGATGCAGAGACTGATAAGCCTACTTCGAAGTCGTAATGTAAACAACCCCGAACGAACTCCTTCGATACGTCCATTTCGCTTCTCTTATGTACGAGTTCCGATTGATGAATGTGAGTAGTGGACCTGCGTTAATAACAACTGATATTTCTACTCTGGATAGACAGTTTCTCAATTACGTCATACACGAATTTACAAGCTTATTCTCTCTTCTTTCAATGGGAATTTGCAAAGGGCAAGAGCTCTTTTGTTTACCTTGTGCTTTAAAACATTTTTGTTACCTTGTGATTTTAAATTAATTAATAAAATTCATTAATTAACATTTTTGTTACCTTGTGATTTTAAATTAATTAATAAAATTCATTTCAAAGACCTTATAAAATTAAGAACATTACGAACAATAAATGTTAATCCACTTATTTTAATTTTTAATTATTAATTTGAAAGAGGATAAAAGGGAATTTTATATATAATTGAAGTAATATAATGATATTTCATTAAAATTCGGGTGACAGCATTTTTTTAATAAAATGATATGAAAAATGGAATCGATAATCATATATTTATTCCTGCTGTTTATTTTTAAGATGTATCGTTTTATCTTTTTTTAAATATGTTTTATATAATATAGAAATTTTCTAATTATTTTTTAAATATATATTCGTATGAAAATTTTCTTGTGTTTTGTTTTTCGTAAATATATAACAACATTAATTTATATCCTTTTCAGGTCCTCGGGCCCCCGTTGAAATCTCATCTGTGGCTCAAGATGCATGTAAGTTTTGATTGTAGCCTATTTGCAAAGATTAAATTCAGACGGCAATGATAATTCTATTCACTGGTATAATCATGTAAATGGATTAAATTATTTATTTTCAATAAATAATTTCAATAGGGATTGAAAAAGATTATTTAATTATTTGTGTTTGATAAGACGAATTTAGTCTCAACTAAATATTCTTTGATTTAAATTTAGCTTATTTTTTATTTCCCAAGTAATAAAGATTGCTTACTGAAATTAGGAACAATTAAAAGATTATATTCATTTCGAAAAATAGTTGCATAATGTTCTTTTGAATCGGTTTGACATTTGACTTTCGGATACCACAAAAAAAGAAAATAATGCAATATATTTAAATGATTGATGATATCTTTTTCATGTTTCTCTATTTAAGATTTCTCTCTTGATTCTTTTTCTGAAATTTTATGTAATTTCCGTTATTATGTAATCTATAATGCTGACTTGCATTTGAATAATTCCAATATAATATTTTAACAATAAATTAAGAATAATCTTTAATTAAGAGTTATCTTAATCTTATAATTACTAATATTTATTATTGGTAATTATCAAAATTATGATAAAATGATTTTTATAATGTTGATAAACATTATTTTAACAACTGATAAGACAAGAAAGAAAAAATTAATTGGGTGAATGAATTTATCGGTGAATTTTGAATTTATTTAATTCAAATTCCACTCTTTAAACTCTGTCAGAAGAATTTCAAAAATTCGTTATGTTTAAACTAATTTACATTGATTAACTAAAATTTTTTTGTCAGAATTTTTTCATTTAAGTGCCATATTTGTTTATGTTGCACGAAATTTCTTTTAAATATATCCCAAGTAAATTCATGTCTTAATTTAGAAATAATTTATTAGGGTTATAACACTGGTGGACAAAATTAAGAGATGGAAGGCATTTTACCAAATATCTCGAGAAATACTGGATAAAAATTAATGAAATTTGGTATGGATATAACTTATAGTATGAAAATAATGTGTGCAAAGAAAAATCAATGTGACATTCATTGGCCAGAGCTATTGAGCCAAAAGTCCAATGTGGAATGAATTGCATAATGAAAGATGGCAATGACAGTGAGGCTTGTATGGTATGTGGTCGCCTTCAGAATGGTGTGTGGTCACCTCTGACAGATAAACAACATGAACAACGAGTATTCATTCTGTTAATAAGAGAGTTAAGGAGTGCTTGTCTAAGACCCTCCCACGAATTCACAAGAGCAGTTTTTAATTCCGAAATGGTTCTAGGTGGGGATTGGCGTATTGCAATAGCTCTCCCAAGAGTATTCCAAGCAAGTTCAATAGAATAAAAGTTGGGACATTTGGCTGGCCAATCAATTCCAATACTCCAAATACTCTTCAACTAGGACGGCATTATTGTCCATAAAAACGAATTCAAGGCCAACAGCATTCCTGAAAAGATGCACTTGGGGTTGTGGGAACTCCTGCCTGTACCTATGGGCATTCACGGAATTAGTATCAAACACATGGTGTAGTGTTCGAGTATCTTGCATGATCCCTGCCCAAACCCTCAGTCCTCCGCCAGCATAATGGTCCCTTTCCATTACTGCGATGGTATCGGGTCCCAGGCTCCCTCTATATGGATATTCACCGAGAATCAGGCTGTAGATTGAATCTGGACTCCTCTGTGAAGAGAACATTAGTCCGTTGGAGCTGTGTCCAGTGTTGGTGCTACCTGCACCATTGTACACGCTCTCTTTTGTGGGAAGGAGTGAGTGGGATGGAAATGGAGAGCTTCCTGGCATGCAAACCTCTGTCACCAAGTTACTTGATAACTATCTTCAGTTAAACCAATATTCCTATGGCAGCAGCGAGGTCTGCAGACTGTTGTGTCACTCTGGCGCTTGGCTATGAGTAACAAATACTGGTCTTTATTGGGCATCGTTGCTCTCGGACGAGCTTGCCCTGGTCTTCTGAACACTGTCCCACTGATTTTAAACTGACTCCACCAATTTGAAACGATGCTTTGGAGTTACATCCAATTTCCTAGCAACCTGAGCTTGGGACTGCCCTGCTTCAAGTCTACCCACAATTCTCCACCTCATATCTTCGTCTAAACGATGATTTCTCTCATTTCACCAAAAAATCAACAAAAGACAACAAAATTATTCAAGAAACACAATCCGCTACCGTGTTGTAGAGTGGAATTAGTTGAGCAGTTAGCTGTAGACTTTTATATCTCCTGCTGGCTTAGCAACGCCCACAAAAATACGTAACCTCATCTCAGCGACGCCAGCGCCATAGTGACCTTATATGGCAACGAACTGTCAAGGTTTTATGTGATATTTGAGAAATGTGTGAAAATGCCTCCCATCTCTTAATTTTGTCCACCAGTATATTATATATATACTGAGAGTTTTTAATAAGGATTTCTATAGCACGTAAATCAAATGTAAGGGAATCATAGGGATCTTCTAAAGGAATTTGCTTCGACGGACAATATTTCATCCCGAAAATTTGTCGGCTTTTAGTCGTTTCAGCAAATTTATAAAGCTTCTATTAAATTAATTATTTAGAACAAGTGGAATGGATCAGGAAATAAGAGAATATTTTTAATATGGAGTTACTTTGGTCTAAATTAAGATAAAACTTTGGAAATTAATCAGGCTTTAATTTAATTTTTAAATATCATTAAATTTATATACATAACTTTTTACATCAAGTTATTCAGTGTGGTGCAAACGAAGTGTACGATAGATGTGGAGTCGGAAAGGGATGCGAAAACTATTGTGGAAGAGGCCCTAATGCTTGTGCTTACTGCCAACCTGGCTGTTACTGTAGGTCTGGCTATATTAGAGATGGACCTGAATCTAATGCTGTATGCATTCCTCAAGATAAATGTAAGTATTTTATAATCTTTTTGAAATTTATAAGAATAAAAAAGTAATTTTCAGTATATTGATATTACTTTACTTCTTGTATATAGGTTAATTAACAAATCCATAGGCATTAAAAGATTTATAATTTATTTATTAGAATTTATTAGAATTAGAATCGAAAAATCTCTTTCTTGGTATATAAATTCAGTCTAAAATTCAGATATTTAAAAAAATTCCACAAAAAAATGATTTTTTTTTCTAAAATATGTATAGATTTGAACTATAACGCATTTTTTATTATGTGTCTATGCAACTTTCTCTAGCACATCAATTTACTTATTACTAAATATTCATTAAGAAATATCATAAATTTTTATTATATCTCTAAATATAAATTGATTTTATGAATATAATATGTTTATAAATTTTTAAAAGAAAAATATAATAACATCACAAATTTTAGGTCCGCGTGCTCTGGTCGCAATATCATCCGTACTTCAAGATACAGGTAAGTTCTTGATTGTTATCGATTATTTATCTCAAATATTTTAAAGTTATTTATTCTAATAATTTAAAATTATAAAATTAAATGTTGATTGCTTGCTCTTGTAAAACAATCCCGATAACAAATATTAAATTTGCCTCATAATTTAGATTTATCTTTGAATTAAATTCCTAGTTCCAGTTTATTTCCAAATAAAACCTCCATTTATAGATTATAATAAACTTTTTGCATTTCAAAGAATGCTAAAGATGATTCGACATAAATAACTGATAATTTAAAGAAAATAAAATATGATCTCTGCCGGTACAAGTTTGACATTAATTCCTTTTTATTTAAACGCATTATATTCAAATATATACTTTTTTGTTTCTTTGTTAATAATGAATATGAATTTTCCCCATTTCCATAAATTAAGCTAAATTTCAATTGATATGAGACCGTTTTATTATGTTTATAAACGCACAGGTGCTGCTTAGTTTAGTTATAATAACGTCTCTTTGTAAAGCAACACTAAGGCTAATTTGTAATGGAAATCGTAATTTTGAACCTTGGTCAGATAACGAGAACGACACCTGAGCTTGCACCCCTTCTCCTTACCACACTACACCAGAAGGAGCATTCGGGTGCATTTTAATAAAATGCACCCGAAATGTAAATTTGATTTTCGGTGACTATAAACCCTATAGCAGCATTTAGTTTAGTTTAGTTATGTTAACGTCCTATTTTAAAGTAACACTAGGGGTATTTTGGGAAGGACCTCGTAATTTTGGGTACTTACGTATTATACCGTCCAGTTTTATCGCCAAATTTGAAGTCATCGCCAATGAGTTGCAAAAGCGCCAATTATGGCAATCCGGCAATGCTGCAATCCGTTGATCTTTATCGCCAAATTTAAATCCGTCTCCAATGAATTACTAAACCGTTGGCGATCGCTGGCGAAGACGGTATAGTATGTAAGAACCTAATTTTGAACCATGGTAAGAGGACAAGGACGACATCTGAGATGGAAACCCCCTATTCACATCACACCACACCAGAAGGGGCTGTTTGTCCCCGACACATTTACCATGCAACTGACCCATTACACGACGGTTCTTCGGTGGAATTGGGCCTTGAATCTGAAATCCTACGTTTCATGACCCGTGATCTTACTACCAGGTCACCGCTGCCTCACAGGTGCCGCATTACTTTTCTTATCATCGTCTGTTTCTAGTTAAAATTTATCATCAAAATGGCAAAAACTTTAAGATATTATTCGAATAGTAATACAGTTTTTATATAACAATAAAATGTGTTTTTTAAATTCCTAGTAAAGTATAGGATTCTAACTATGTTTCCTATAAGTTAACTATATCAAAATAATGATCCATTATCTCTGTGTTTAAGAAGAAATAGCATTACGGTACTTCAAAGACAGAAAATTTCAAAGTATTTGCTGAATTTCATTCAAAAATATTAAAATTCAGAAGAGATTATTCTTTTTTTTCTATTCAATAACTAACCTTATCATTATCGATGTTGAAATTGTAATCTGTTTTATCCCAAAAATATTTTATTTCAATACAAATGAGTTATTTTAAATTAAAATTCTGGTTAATTCATTTTGAAGCAGCAAAAATTAGAAAATAGAAACCCAGTTAAATAATAATATCAAAACAGAGGGAAAAAACTTTCCTCATATATGAATGAAAGAATAATGGTATAAAATATTTTAGGAGGTATTTAATGTGGTGCAAACGAAGAATATGATAGATGTGGATAGGAAAGTGATGCGAAAATTATTCTGGAAGAATAATTAATGCATGTAACATATTATTGAAAATTTTTTTATTCTCTGATTATAAACAGAAAAAACGATAGTAGAATTATCTTTATCAAATTTAAATATACATTACCATCAGTTATCTTAATTCCCTTTTAAATTTTTTAAAATAATAATACAATGCTTATGCTTTTATTAGGTCCCCCTGCTCCAGTTGCAGTCTCCTCGTTTGCCGAAGACGCAGGTAATTTTTGGCTGTCGGGTTTCAAAGATTAAATGAAAACGGCATGCACTGTTCTTCTAAATGTTTTGAACATCATTATTATCATGTCAGAACATGATGTTGTTCTTGGAATGAGGTTTTTGACGTGGACAAAAATCCGTAGACGAAAAATAAAAATGTTATCTGCACGTTCATCTCAAAAAATCAGCTTTTAATAACACTTTGCCATCCCATTTACAAAAGCTCTGTTTAAAAAAAAATAAGTGAATGACTTCTGCAAATAAAACCTAGAAAAAATGTCATTTTGAGCTCGTGATTACATGAAAACAAATAGGAAAAGTTATATCTTTTTTAAACAATCAATGTGAGACAAAGTTTTTTTGGATAGTTTGCAATACTCAAGTTTCTAATTCAATGAAACGATTAAAATAAATAAAAATATAATTTAACTTACACGATCAGGTGGTGCTCGGCCGTTCAAGAAATGATGTTCTGACATGATACAATGAAATATGCATAGCAGATTTCATTTTAATATTTGTGTTTATTTAAGCTATTTGCAATCAAGTGTAATATGCTATCTAAATTCTACTCATTGATATCTTTTTGATGGATAAACTGAGTTTAAAATATTCCTTTTATCCTTTTATTATCCCAATTCTTGAGTTAAATTTATTATTTCATTTATTTTTAAATCATATAGATTCGCCTGCCTAAGAAATTCTATAATTCAAGAAAAATTCAGGATTCTGTAATTCAAGAAATAATGATACAATATTTCTCTTATTTTATTCATTACTAGCCGCCTTTGGCGACCAGTCGGTTCGCCAGTATTAATGCTCGCTAAAATTTTCATATTATATTTTATGTAGCTGTGTCTCATAACAGGTTTTTCACCAAAATATTTTTAAACCAAACAAATTTTGATAATCATATAATTAATTTATATTATTATTTTCTTCAGATGTTCTGTTCATTGTACTACTCATTTTTCTCTTTCTATTTTTTTCTTTCTGCCCAGATTTTATTTCGAGGAGGCATAGATTAAATATCCATGCAGACTAATAATAAAAGCAGCCATTTTCTTTCCTTTTTTAAACATCCCGTTGTCTATGAATGAAAACCAACTGACTTCGCGTATTTCTTTCTAAACAAATCATAATTTATTACTTCCTGCTATTTTACTCCGTGTGGGGGAAGGGAATGAAGTTTTTTGGCGGGAAAGTAAGAAAAGTGTCGTTTTAACTATTTTCCTCGCAGTTTTTTCATTTTTTCTCTCCATAA
>JAOUZG010007507.1:138036-148083 GCA_026289955.1 Argiope argentata | reverse complement strand
CATGACCTTCGAGGGTCAAGTGAGTCAGGATACTCACGCTTAAGGATTGTCATGAACTTTGAGGGTCAAGAGAGTAAGGACACCCATGCTTATGGACTGCCATAAACTACGAGAATTAAGTCATTTCGAGATTTAATTTAGCAGATTGAATGAGAAGGCACTGGCGCTTATAAACTGCCATGTTATTTGAGGATTAATTCTACTTAATTTATTGAGGGAGCATTCAAAGGTTAACTCAATGTGGGAGTCACCGATGGTTATTGATTATGAGGACCTTTGAGGTTTTGTCGCTTCCCTATATTATCTCAGTTTTGTTGCACTTTCAGGAGATACAGTCAGAATAGAAGGAGAATTGAAAATAAGGTGCTAATTGTCTAGATACATGCGGTATAGGTGAAAATTCAGCTGGTTTCTGTCGATAACGATTTTAGATAATCATGACTAAATGGATATGTTCCCGAAAATACGATGTGATATAATATAAGGTTGCCAATATTGGACTGGATTTTGTTTTGATGCAAACTTAAGTTAACCTTACCATTTACCGTAATAATAATCATTGTAAATATAATGAAATAATAAAATAATTAGGAAAGGGATATATTGATTCTCATACTTATCCACGAAAATGTTAGAATTTTTTATACCAATTTTTTCTGCTTATATATCTTGCCAAAAAATAAAGAGGCAATAAAATGACTTGATCAAGAAATATTCTGTAAATTTAGATGATGATCTTTAGCTTATATTCTTTCACCTCATTTCTCATAAATTCTTCTAAATTGAAACAAAATTAAACAATCTAAAAGTTTTCAATTAGAATATTGATTATGAGGGTAATTACATTGATACTGTAAAGAAGTTGTAAAACTTCTCTCCTTTTCTAAGAAACATATGTTTGATCATCTGGCCATCTGTGGGAGGATTCTTTCCCTTGTGATTCTTTTCCTTGTGATTACCCCAAACGGGGGATTCTCCCCTGTTTGGGGTAATCACAAAAGAATAGAGTCCAGATGATGATACACACATACGTTTTACGGCCCTCTAAAGAAAGAAATCATGTCAAAACCTCCAGATGTAAATCTTTCCTTATTGTGGAGTGTCTGCTATGAGGGTGGATGATAAGTAAATATTCCCACGGTCAACTGCTGACCACTGGGAATATTTCTGAAGAATTGTTCGATAATCGCATCTCCAGCGCAACAATGCGAAAATGAAGGGCGGAGTTTGACCGAGGATAAAATGGAAGGTTTTGAAAGGAAGATTTAAAGAAAGGAGCTGAACAAATGGACAATTGGATAGATATCTCATGATCTCGAGTCCGCAGGAGATTTTTCTTTGGAGAGAAGTTTCGAGCTCTTGATTAAAAATCTACCCGAGGTAACGGTAGATCCCTTGAGCTACCCCTGAAGTAGCCGGATACGCTAACAGACTGTTAGTTTTCCCTGTATTAACCAGGAAACTGTTAGCCCAGATGTAAATATTTCCCAGCATATTAACCTAGATGAGGACGAGTTTTTTTATTGTATATAAGCTGTAAATAAAACATTTGTGTTTAAACGCTATCCGCTTATTTGATGACCAGGATCAAGTCACTACAATATAGAATAAAAGCATAGAAGGAATTTTTTCTAAATGTCTCTCTAATTGTGATAAATGACGTTACCAAAAGTTTTAATGACGAAAACAGTTTTATAGAATACTGAAAGACAGTTTTTTTCATTGTTTTCAGAGCGGTTTTTTAATTTCGAAAGTTTATCTTATCTCTTTGTTTCTCTCCTTATATTAAGGTTACAAATGCCGTCCAAATGAAGTATTTAATTAATGTGGAGTTGGACCAGAATGTGAAGACTACTGCGGAAAAGGGCCAGTAGCTTGCGCTTATTGCAAACCTGGCTGTTACTGCATTGACGGCTACATAAGAGCGGGTCCCAGCAACAGGACGAGATGCGTTCCCAGAAATCAGTGTAAGTATTTTATCTATGCACAGCATAAAATGAAGTCTCCTGAAGGCGTCTATATGTTGGAACCCCAAAACCTCGAGAAATACTTAATGAATATTTGAGATATTTACACCATTTTGATGAGAATTTATTGGGGTAGATTTTAGCACCTTAAAATCTTATCAAAATAAAAAGGAAAGTTTTATTATTGTGATTTTTAATTTTTCGACGCATGCGTGAAAACCACAAACTGCGCAAGTGCAAATAACAAGAGGTGTGGTATGCATATGCGATGGATTTCTTTGCTTACAACTGATTTTAAAGAGAAATTCAAATCTCATTATGCCGAAAAGAAGGAAATCCAGTCTCGAAATGATTACCTGTGTTTTGTCTACGAACATATACTTTAACCTTTGTAACAGTCTAAATATTTCTGAATGTATGCTATAAAAATCGTTTTGTAACTATTTTCGATAATTTCTGAAGATATTTTTATATTTGATGTTGCGTAACATGCCCATGTCGTATCGGGTGGAGGCTAGACTTAAGTTTAAAGATAATTTGTCTTCTTGGGTGCTATGCCGATACTTCTAGTACTCTATAAAAATCACACAAAGGTAAATTAAATATAATAAAACGAAAATTTTGAAGTCAATTTTTCTTGCATTCATTTCCTGATTTAACTACGAGATCAAATTTAACTACTAAATCAAAATTCAGATTTAATTATTAATAAAGAATGCTTTATGCGAGTCTCATAAAGCAAAAATTTGCGAAAACTTTTTTTATAATCAACACGGTCGGAAGAATTTTTTTCAGATGTTCAGACGTGTTCATCTTACAGTTATTCTTTAGTTGTTGTCATTGTATGATTTAGACAGCTTAAAAATAAAAATATTTCTCGTTATCACTTCAGAAATTATATTATTTCAATTGGAAAAAATAGAATTTAAATCTTTTCAATGTAATGTTATAAATGTATTTCAAATTTCTGTCTTAATGTTATTCATTCTAGACTATAGAATTATATAAATAATAATATATAGAGATTTTTAAGTTAAGATTCTAAAAATGTGTTTTTCGAGCGCAAGGTTTAAAAAGAGGTACGTTAATGTCTCGAATTTGAATTATTTTACTATTCTTCTTATATTACAAAGTTTACTGGGTACTTACGTATTAAGCCGTCGATCTTTATGGCCAAATTTGAAGGCGTCGCCAATGAGTTCCTAAACCACCAATAATGGCAAACAACCATCATTATTTTAAAAACTGTGCAAACCTTAACTGTCTTCCGCCATTTTGTAGGTTTCGCAGAAGATCACTAAGCGCTTTTTCTGTTCTGATTTTTTGCCTCGTTTAAATGATTAAAATTCGGGATTTGCCTGCCAACGAAAAAGATGCAGTGGCGTATTTTCAAAATCATGGAATTATTCCATCTAAAAATACGTGTTCGAATGGACATGAGATGAGTTTATACTTGAAAACGGTCAAACAATGGCGGTGTAATGTATTTAAGAGTTCTAGCAACCTAAGTAAATTTACTCGAGGTGGTTGGCGACCGTTGGCACATAGACGGTCTAATACGTAAGTCCGTTTTCTATACTTCTTCTATACTATGTAAACGGGAAAATGAAAATGGCAGCTTTGGTATTTTCTTAAAACTGTATTTATTGGAATTCGCACTACAGTTTTAAACAAGATAATTTTAATTCTTTATGATACTAAGCTTGCCATGATTGAAGGGTTTTTTGTTTGTTTGTTTTAGGTTCAGTAGCACAGAAATGTCTCCAGAATGAAGTGTACAATGAATGTGGAACAGCGTGTCCAGATAGCTGCGATGGCAGAAACAGACTTTGTACCACTAATTGTGTAGCCGGTTGTTTCTGCAAACAAGGATACATCAGACTACATGATGACACACAAACCACGCGCTACAAATGCATACCACAAGATCAGTGCGCAGTGTCTTAAATAATAAAAAACTGCAATATCGATGTAAAACTTGTGATAATATATAAATATTATTGCTTATTTCATGTTAAGTTTGCTCTAGAATTTAAAATTTATCTATCTTTATTTGTTTAGATTTTAAAAAGATGTTGAAAATTCCAGTTTCAAGAGTTGAATAAACTTTTATACGATATCATGTGAAAATTGATTTATTGCTTTCATGCTATTTTTATACTTATAACTAAATTATTACGGGTTTTAATAGCAGAAATTGTTTTCTAGAAATATTGTAATATCAGAAAATCATAGGAAAAAAGTAATAAAGACACTAAATTCAATTCACAGCGATTTGATTATGATATATCGCTTAAAACTATAGGAAAAAGGCAATAAAGATTTTAAATTCAATTCACAGTGATTGGTTATGATGTATCATTTAAAAACATAGGAAAAAAGTAATACATATTTTAATTTCAATTCATAGCAATTTAATTATAGTCCAAATTAAATAAACTGACATTCAAAATTAAAATAATTTGTTTCTAAATAGAATTAAAAATTTCAGTAATTACTAAAAAACTTCAAAAAAAAGATAGAAAAATCTATTCAAATAAGAATAAGTACTTTGGTTCTGTTATAATAAAATGATCTTAAAATACTCCCAGATTAATAGTTCATTATACTTTTTAAAAGAAAAATACCACAAAAAGAAACGTCTTCAATTGCTTACCAAAGTACGGTTATAGCAATAATTAAATAATTGTTTCCACTTAAAAATCTATTAATTAAATAAATTTAACATTTTTCTAAATTGCAATAATTTTATTTAAAACTATGCGGATGGTAATATAGTAAAAAAATTACGAAACTACTCTAAAATCAAATATATACCATATTGTAAATCTTCAGAACAAAATTTCAACAGTATGTTGTTCTTTTTAACACACCTATTGGTAATGGTTTCTTTAATCAACACGTTCAATAACTTTAATTTCTCTGTATCTTTTTATTCATAATTCACACATCTGAATTTCCTTGCCTAAAAATAACAAGAATTGCATTCTTTCTTGCGAGTGCCATCGACTCGAAATATTAGCAACTAGATTAATTTAGATTATCCATGCAAACATGAAACGCTGAAAAAAAGTTAAGGAACGTGTGCAATTTGAACGGCATTGTCAGTTAAAAAAAAGTAAGCAATTGAGACTTCTTCAAAAAAAATTTCGAAAATTAAAAAAAGATAAAGATTAAAATAATTTTTAATGCTAGTTTAGAGATTTTAAAATATTGGTTAATCTATGTTCATAGTATATTCTCTCAGGCCTTTCAAACATTTTTTTTTTTTTGAGTTAGCTTCAGGAATAGAAAATGAACTGCCGGCATTGAGTCGTTTCTTTAGTCATGTTTTCAAAATTAACTTTCAATAATTTAATAAAATGAGATTTTTAAAATGAAAACTAACGACAATGACATTTTGGCACTTATTAAATAACTATGAAGGTTTGGCGATTCATTGGCGAAAATAAATTTTCATCATAGAATGCTTATTACAGCATTATTATTTAAAACAGCGTAAACAGATGCTTGTTTTCTTCTCCTAATAAGATATCCTCCCGTAAGGTCCAATTTCTAATTTGGTTTTGGCGTAACATTTGGCGAGTTTTACTTTTTCACCGTTTATCAAGACCGGCATTTTACATTGTGTTTATCAATTAACACATGAATAATATAGTTACGATTCGGACTCGTTTATGGATTGAAAGGATTAGTTAAGATACAAGCAGAAATTAATTTACAGTAGCTATTTACAAAGAATTACCGATAATAAAATGAAAATAATTCAATCTTTGATAAATTAATATAACAATGATCTAGTTTACTTAACAAGCTTCGCGGTAAATCGGCTCCCATTCTTGACCAAATTCAGTAGTTTCGTCGGTACCAGAAACACCGAAGTTATTTCTAGAAATATTCAGCCTTAGCTTCCTATATTCTATTCAAATATAGTGTAAAATTATTTTTATAAACTTATTGAACATTAATTCTAACTCGTCTCACTGTACACAACTATTAAAAATATTAATATAGAGAGAAAAGCAAAAATAGAGGTTATTTGAGATCGGTTTTGTCATATTATATCTTACTTTGCAAATTATTATTACAAAAGGCGGTAGGATATAAAATTAGAATTCGGTTTCTTGATATACACAGTGAAACAGACAAAAATTCAGTAGATTCTCGCCTCTTTAATACCCTCAAGATGACAAATGTGTTGGCGATTTGGATGCGACAGCCCACGTTTTTTGGATTGATCAATGATCGGAGCTTTATAAACATAAATTTATAATGCATTTAGAATTCACTTTTGTAGTGGGGTAATTAGTAGTTTAACCCCCCTTCTTCGCCAAGTTGGCGATAATTTGCCAAAGATGGCAACTTTATGGTTTCCCTATTATACCAACCCTAGATCGTGGTTGGCGATTTTTGAAAAGCTCGCCAAGCAGGGGATTAAACTACGATCGCACCTTGTAGTGTTATCAGCCATGGCCGTATTGATCATTCGATAAAAAAATGCTGCAATAATAATGTAAATGTCGTTAACTGTATAATGTTAAATAAAACAAAAATTATATATAGTCTAGATTTTCAATCCAGTCTTTTAGAAGAATACAACAAAATAGTTTTTGAAACTGCATTAAAAATCTGTCAAAATTATGTGTGACGGAAATTCATCCCCAAACAGAGCCAAGCAATGGCTGACACATTATTCTTATGTCGACTCCGAAAGGCTTTGCAATGATATTTACAGAAACTGACAGGCAAACTCTTTTAAGATCATTTGGGTTTAATTATGCATCTATTTTATCACAATTGTTGATGGTAGCCTTTGTTACAAAGAAGAAAGCAATAACCATTGAATTATGTTTATAAATTTCAGTACAATTCATTTGTTAAACAAATTGTAAAAATTACATACTTACATCCAAAATTTGCAAAAGATGTTACAGCGAATCAGGAATGGGTAAACAGATTTCAGATATTCAAAATAGTTCCAAAAACAACCCGGCATTCATCAGAGGCAAGCAAATTTAGTGCAAGACGATTTACCTCCGATTCCTTGTTAGACGTGACCCAAGAGCCCCAATTTTTTTCCAAAAAAGATACGCCAGCTTCTATGGCTACAAGAAATGTTAATAAATGTATTTGAGGATTATGGTAAAAGTTTTCAAAATTACCGCAATTATCAAGACATCCCAAACAATTCAACTTTGGCTCCTGGACATTAAATCGCGACAAATTACTTTTGAACCAGTTATAAATATTTGAAATGAAGGATGTATGATTTTGGTGATTATAATAATGTGTCTCATCATGATTTTTCACTTAATTTTTTTTTAAATACAAAGTAAATAAAAATAATTTTATAAAATTGTTATAATCTTTTTTATTTCTTATATCTTAGTATATTCTATGCAAAACTCCTAACAATGACTGAAATGTGAATATTATCTTCGCAAAAAAAAAATGTGTAGCAACTATTTTATACACTTGAACTTAAACCTAATTTGGATTTAGCTAACAAAAATTTCTCTTTCGCATAGTAAAGTATTTGAGTAAATGATTTCTGTAACTCATGTTTTCCTTTTGAATACAATTCTGTCTGTAATGTGTGCTGGTTGTTCCGAGATCTTTTATTTACAACGTAATTACAGAATTTATAGCAAAGATAAAAAATAAATAGAAAAAATAGCGTCAGTATTGTCAATAATTATAAATCTTTCTTTCTGTAACGTTTTATGCATTTGAAGATTGAACTTCAAATAATTTTTGGGGGTCGCGGTGGCATGGTGGTAAGGCGCTCAGGTTTGAAACTCGATTCCACCGAAGAACCACCGTGTTAGCGGGTCTGTGCACATTAAATCCATCGGGGCTAAATATCAACTTTCTGATGTGGTGCGGGAACTTGGAAAGGGTGTGCCAGAATCATCTAACAGTGATTCAAAGTTACGAGCTCAGTCCTTTCAGTTTAGTTTAATTATAATTACATCCCATTATAAAGCAACACTTGGGCTATTTTGGGGCTGACCTCGTAAATTTGAACCACGGTCAGGTGACGAAGACGACATCTAAACTGGCAACCCCTTCTCCTCTCCGTACCACACCAACTGAAATACGTTTGGCCCTGACGGATTTAAAGTGCAACTGACCCCCCCCCACACACACACACACGATGGTTCTTCGGAGGAATCGGATCATGAACTCTAAACCCTACGATTCACGAGCCGAGACCTCACCACCAAGTCAAAGCGGCCCTTGAACTTCGTCCCCAAACAACCCTAGTGTTGCTTAAAAAAAGAGGGGGGGGGCGTTAATATAAGGCATAAAAACCATATATATTAAACAAAAAAAATCCAATTTTTCACTTCTTTCACGGTATTTATCTTTTGTACATTTCTGCTTTTTCAGCAATATATTTCAGCTATTTTATAGAAGAGACAGAAGCATATTGTAAAATATAATATTACAATCTACTCCGGTTAGTTCTGTCTATTCTGTTAATTTAATCTGTTTTTATTTTTCTCTGGTTATATATTTTCAAATCAATGGTTAGAATCCTTTTTTATAGATTACACATTCATTCATAATATACATTAAAAATCATTCATTGAACTCACAAGCAGAAATGTTTTTCAAAACTTCTCGGTTCTTACAGCTCTTCCCGAATATGAGAAAGCAATGTAACAACAATATTTTAAATTATTTTTCTCTTTACCAACATTTTAATAATTGAAATCCACAAGAAATCTGATAATTACTAGGACTTACCTTAATAATAATGTATATTAAATGATTTACAGTACTATTAAAATAATTTAGCCAATCCACTAAAAGGTCTATTTGTATCAAAATGAACATAAACAAATGATAAAGTGCTTCCTATCGTACTCATTTTGTAACCTCATTTTGAGAACCCTTAACCCTTTGCATTTGGATGGAGCATTCACAATTCAAATCAGAGCACCATTTTTACATTTTATTTCTGTATTTTGTTATTCTAATTGTTTAAAATACTTACCGAAAGGTTAAAAAAAATGAAGATTTACTTTTCAGGGAAACTCAACTTAAGACAATAGGATGTATTTATATTTTGCTGTAATAAACAAGTCCATGTATTGAGGAATAATTAGGCATCTAACTTCTTTTCGTGTGCAAAGGGCTAAGAACTGAACCCATTTTCCTTCAAGAGAACTGCGGAACATGGATGTCTTTAATGACTTGGGCTTTGGGGGGGGGTCACACAGTGCCCCTGATTAGAGACCCGATTTCATTGAAGTAACGCCTTGTAAATCTGTTTAATGTATGCTAAATCTGTAAGATCTGGCGCTATTGGTGTAGTACTTGAAAGGAATTGCCAGCACATGTGCTGTTCTGATCTGAGTGCTGTTCAAAATCGCGGTGTCTATTACAAAATAACCTTATTTCTCCAAATTGGGTATTGAGATATTATACTATAATACAGCATACCATCAGAGTTGTATGCTTCAAAACAGTATCATAGAACCTGAATGTTATTCTCTCGAAACCCTCTTCTTCACTTTTTTTATGACCTCTTTAAAAATTAAAAAAAAAATCTTTCATTTTTCATTACTTTCTTTTTTCTCGTTTTCATTTCTTAGTAATTTAGTACAGAGGTAGTGCATCTTTTTCGTGATCTAGACATCCCAGGTTGGAGTCCCGGTTAGGGCATGATTGTTCTTCTGTATACTATCTGTGAGTTGTGTGAATGTGGCCCCCTGTATGAAGGGGCTGTGCAAGCGAGTGTGTGTGTGTCTTCTTCGTATGAGCTAGAAGTCAGACTTCAGCCCTCAGGTGCTCAGGATTCCATGCCTTCAGAAGCTATTGCGCCCTTATTTCCGTTGTAAAGTGGACATGAGATCATCATCATTTCTTATTAATTATATCACCGTTTTCTTTCTATCACTTTTTTACTCTTTCCCATATATCTAGTATAGAGAAATTACATCGAAAAATTCCAATTCTAAACTTTAAGAACACTCCAGGTTTTAGACTTCAATGACTTCAAAAAACCCATTTCTGGAAAACACACGCCTGTCTGCTACAAAGATAACTCAAGATTGATTTAATTCATATG
>JAOUZG010007507.1:119349-138026 GCA_026289955.1 Argiope argentata | reverse complement strand
AATTAGGCATCTAACTTCTTTTCGTGTGCAAAGGGCTAAGAACTGAATTCAGAATTAACATTTATAGTCTAGACACTCATAGAATTTTGAGGCAAATGCAACAAGAGGTTGATCGTCTGTTGGTCTGTATTTTGAGAATCCAGTTGTTGTTGTTCTAGTGTTCCGCTTTACAATGAAAACAGGGGTGCAGTAGCTTTTGGAGTATGGAGCCTTGAGTATCCGAGGGCAGAAATCTGACTTTTAGCTCACAGAAGTGACAAACTCTTTTTACGGGAAGGACTTCATTCATTCATCGTCAAATCGTAATTTAGATCTGGAACAGAGAATGATCCCCTCTGAACCATTACCCCCATTGGTATTACTCTCACCCTACCAACCAGACTATCCTGGCCTAACAATTACAATTACTATAAATATTTATTACAAAATTATACTAGCATTGAATTTTCAACGCCATTTGAGGATTCAAAGCCAATTGTGGCTTTGGAGACACATAGAGAACATGGAGGACTACGATAGTTACAACGTCCACCACACACACGGAGAGGTTTCGGCTGGCGGGTTCGAATTTACAGCCCAATGGATGCGAATTAGAATAGTGTAAAAGCAATAACTGATAAATACAATGACTTAAATATATTGAATTTTGTCATTACAAGTGTAGTTTTTGGTTAAATTTTTTTCTCAATCGTGTGAGAAAGAGATATATAAAACAAAAAATTGATTATCGAGATAAATTGATTTGTTTTCAATCTCACGTCAGAGGTTTATCTCCAAATAAAACTCGTTAAAGATGTATAGATTCAGTAAAATTGCTAAACCCAAGTCAATGATTAATATTTCATAATAATTGCACGCGAATGCTATATATACAAGGTGTTCTTGGGATAATACCTATAAATTTAGGAGAGACCACTGCTACTGGTTTTAAATAGGTCACTTTGGAAGGAAGATATTTTATTAACTTTGCCTCAGTAGATTCTGTCTGAGACAATTCTTTAGAGAGGCATCTGTTCTCTGAAGGCGCATGTTAATATTTTAAACATACAGTTTAACTACATTAATCAAACGCAAATTGAGATAAATTTCATTAGTTGCAAAATGTGAAAACTTTGTACATTCTTTGATTAATAAAGAATATTACAATTAGAAAAAAATGGAAACTATTTTTTCAAGGCGCAATACAAAGGGAAGACATAGAATTATTTTTGAAAAAAATTAACTGACTTGTATAAAGGTTAGAATTGCCGGCGTTCTGGCACAGAGGTAGCGCGTCTTCCTCGTGATCCGGGTTCAAGTCCCGGTTAGAATATGATTGTTCACCTGTATTCTGCCTTGAGTTGTGTGAATGTGCCCCCTATAAAAAGAGGCTGTGAAATCGAATGTGATGTGGGTGTAACTAATTCATTCTCTTGGCCCTACCCTAGTTGGTCAAAAACAAGAGACGCTCAATCGGCTTAAAATCGCTGACGGTCGTCAGCGCGCTCGTCCATGGCAAGTGTCATTATTAATAATAACAATGTTTACATCTCATCATCCCGGGTTCAAGTCCTGGTTTGGAGATGATTGTTATGTTTACTTGAATGCGCACACCTTTAAAAAAGGGTCTGTGCAAGCAAGCGCGCACATATGTGTCATTCTCATATGAGCTAGAAGTCAGACTTCTGCAATAGGGTACTCAGCGGTCCATACCCTCAGAAGCTACTGCACCTCTTCTTTCCGTTGAAAAGCGGACATGAAATCATTAAAGGTTAGATTTTTTTTCTTTCTCCCTTTTTTCCCACTTTTTAAAATGAAGTACACATTCCAAAATTCTTACTGTCTATTTCGGTTGGGAGATAGTTATGCTAATATTATAATAATGCCTGTCATAAAAATCATGTTTAGTTAAAATTCTGATGAAAAGTTTTAGAAACCTCTGCCTAAAATCCGCATTACAATTAGACCAGGACTAACCACTGTTTTGTCAGTTGGAAATTTGTTTCATTATCCTTTTAAATATTAGTATAAATAAATTGACTTTTGATTTAGAATGCAAAATTTCAATCAAAGCTCTAAAAAAATTCAATTTCAGAGAAATCGCCGAAATTTATGAGCTCGATGTTACAAACATATTTTCTTCAAATTGAAAAAAGATATTTTTGAAGATTATTTATCAATCTTGCGACATCTGATTGCTTTAAGGTAAAAAAAATTCTAAAGGAGCAATGATATTTCTCTTTTGTCATCTTCATTTCAAAGTTGTTTTCGACACATTTTATCTAACAAAAAACTATCTTGAGATTACAGCCTTCCAGAAGATTGTTGATCATGCGAAATCACAAGAATGTAATTTCAAAATTCTCCTACGAGCGTATCTTGTGTATACAATTGCTGTAATACTTTTTTCCTACTTCAAAAATATATCTTTTCTTTCTTATTTTTTGAATTTAAGATGCGAAAATATTTCAAATTTTAATATATTTCTTCTAAATTTTGAGTATATAATGCATTTATCGAAAACACTCAGAACTGTATTTGGTTTTTTAATTTGTTTTAAAATTTCTTCTTAAATCAGAAATCTCTAAGAAATCACAAATTTCTTTCTTTCTTTATTTTTATTTTGTTTTTATTAAATTCATGCTCTTGCATATTATTTGGCATCAAATGAGAAAACGGAATCTAAATTTTCTGAATTTTTCTTTAATTACATAAATAACCATTCTGTGCAATTATTTCACTCATTTTAAGATTTCATTGGAATATAATTAAAAAATTTATATTCTAATTTAGTTTTACTTTAAATGATAGATTTAATTGCTAGTTGAAATGTAAGAACTGTAACACATGGTTGAATATGGTTAACATTCTCTTAAAATTATATCATTTCAGCCTTTGCACTCGAATGTTTTCTCTCAGTCACCATTCCAAACGCATCATTTTTAATTTTATTTATTTATTTATTTATTTTAGTTATTAAAAAGGCCTACAGAATGTTAAAAAGATGTAGATTTATTTTTCAGGGAAACTCAAAATGTGTATTTATTTTTTGGTGTATTAGAAAAATCCATGTATTAAGTGAATAATTATACATAGAATTATCTTTACAAGTGCAAAGGGTTACACTACTTATGCAGAAATTATATTTTTATTAGGACATTGTATTTTTATTAGTGGGATTCACACTTTGGACATCTGACTATAGTAAAAATCATTTTTTGCAAAATCAAACTTAAAATATGACTGAGAAAAAGGAAAACAGATTATTACAAGATGGTCCGTATTTTTATGCTTCATTTGGTAAGCATGGCTGTGCAACTGAAACGAAACATTTGTTTTTATGTCATAAATGGTTATTTGTTGTCTTCAAAAGCTCTTTCTGGTAATTTATAACAATCGTGTGATCTTTATCAAGAGAGAGTGATTTATGTTTTAAGAGAGTAGTTCACCTTTATTTTTATTGGAGTCCAGATTATAAAATTTCTTTTGCCCTTTTTTTAAAAAATAAAATTAAAACTTTAAAAAATGCTCTTACTTTTTTTGCTTTTACTCATTTACGAAAATCAATCTAGGAAATTTAGGCAGGGTGTTTAAAAACTCAGAAGCAAAAATATATTGGGCTATGTTGTTGTTGTTACTTATGACACTTGCCTATGGACAAGCCTCCCGCTGGTACAGCAGCAGATTTAAGCCGAAAGGAGCGTCTCTTGTTTTTGAAGTTGCACCAACTAGGGCCAAGCGTACGACTTAGCTACACACTCACCACAGTTGCTTGCACGGCCCCTTTTTACGGGGGGGGGGAAGAGTCACACATCTCACAGATAGCACACAGAAGAACACCCATGCCCAAACCGGGACTCGAACCCGTGACTCCCAGAACACCTGAATCTGATTGGATGAATAAAAAGTATTTAATTATCGATTGAAAATTTGAATAAAATATATATGGAGAGTGCGAATGAATAATAAAAATTGAAAAAGTATCGGGATCTATTGTCAGAGAAAAAAAATTATATAGTATGAATGCATTGTAAGTCTGGAAAGTAAATTGGAAAAAAAGGTAATGCAGCCGTTTTTGACTATATATTTCATTAGCCTTCACATCTTAATCACTGAGAAAGGATTGGTGAGATTTCCTTTTCCCTAAACATGTGCAAGTTTTTTGAGATCTTAATGAAATGAAACAATAAAGAGTAGCTGGATGCGAAGAACAGTACGTTTTCCAACTAACCATAGCCATGGAGATACCTTATAAATGTCTGTAGGTGATATACGAAAAGGTCATATTCTGTTTCTGTTAAAAGCCTCATTTATTTGTTGATACGGTTTAAGATGTAATAGATCTTTAACTTAATGATGATGTTAAATAACAACAAACAAATATCCCGACTCACCCTAAGGCACCACGAAAATTCCTGCACGGATTAGAATGCTGAAATAGCAAGTTCAAGTGCTATGGCTGAATTTGAAATCAATTACCGATCATGGTACAGCCGGTGTCCTGACATAGGGGTAGAGCGTCTTCTCCGAGAGCTGGGTGTCTCGGGTTAGAGTCCCAGTTCGGGCATGATTGTTCTTCTGTGTTCTATCTATAAGGTGTATAAATACGTCCCCCTCTATAAAGGGGCTGTGCAAACGAATGGGATGAGTGAGTAGCAGAAGTCGCACTCTTGACCCTAATTGTCGTTAATTCAAAACAAGAGAGCAGGAATACTCTAAATATGCAAAGATTTCTCACACACACACACACACACAAATATATATATAACAACTATCTGACTATCAAAACAGTTTTCCGATTTTAAAAAAACCAATATGTGTTGAATACCAATAGTATAAAAATATTTATAAAATTTCAAACTAGCAATGATAGTGATTAGCATATTTGCGAAATTGTACTGAACATTGATATAAAAGGAAAGAAAGATTCTTCTTAGAAGGAAGAGGTGGTGGAAATGGAAAGTTTATAAAAGGAAGTGGAAGTGGAAATGGATCGGTCTTAAAAGGAAAAGGGAAGTTCCGAAAGGAAGCAGAAAACTCTTTAAAAGGCCAGTTTAATTTAATTTAACTACGTTAACGTCTCATTTTTAAAAAAACGTAACGGAAGAGAAAATACAAAGTTGCTGTTGCAGATAACTCTGATATTCAAAGACAATGAGGTGGTTCCTGGTCAGCTGTCTTCTTGCCTTCGGGTTGCTTGTTTCTATAAGTAAGTCCTGAATGAGCTTGTTTGAATCCTGTAGTGGGGGAAAGGCTCTGGCGAATAGATGCGTATTATTAAATAACGATTTAAACAGTTTAGTTATCAGAGGAATAATTTGTGTTTTTATATCGTACTTCCTTCACTTTGAAATCAAATCTATCATTACGTTAAAAGATGAAGAAAATGCCTTTAGAGTAATAATGAATTATGAAATCAAAAGAATTCCCAACTCAATGACTGTAAATCGCTAGTTGTTTCAAAATGGATACTTTTCCGTTAGCCCGGCGCCAGAGAAAACTCGCCAAAGAAATTTGGCGGAATCCTACATTATTTGATGATTTTTTGTTTCAAAATCGCTGTAAGAAATTTGACAGAATTCTACATTATTTGGCGATTTTCCGCTAGCAGCCGGCCAACGGAAAAGTACCAAAAACGAATATTAAGAGTTTTAATTTACCTAATATTTATTAAATTTGACTTACATTAATAAGCTCTGCTTAAAATGAAAGAGAGATTTAAACAATTTTCTATGTAACTACACAAAGATAGCTGAATTCGTCAAATTGAATATGTCGAAGTAATTGATGGATTTTTTTCCCGTACGTGACTTGGCACATCAGAGTAATCGGTATAAGTACAGCTTTCATAGTAATTTTTAAATTGTATCTGTCAGTTGATAGTAAAAACACATTTCCTCATAAATTCACAAAGAAAGTCATCTTAGGTGAATTGTGAATCTGAAATACTCTCTTTCCCTTTAAAAATTCTCTTTAGACAGTTCTTTCCTTTACAGGCATTTACTGCCTTCGAACTGATGGTATCATTTATGCATAGCATCGCATAATTCACAATAAAACTTAATAAGCAAAACAAATTTATAGTTTGAAAACTCTAAAATTCAAAATTATTGCAGTGTGGACTTCTAATTTTGGAAGAAAGAAATTCCCCACGAAAGATAAGAGACTAGGAACATGCACGTAGTTAATACTTGCACTATTTATCTTTAAATTTATCATCTAATTCAGTTTTGGTTTTTTAAAAAAATTTCGTTGTAATAACGTCCGTTGTAAAGCAACACTAGGTTATTTTGGGGCTGATCTCGTAATTTTGAGCCTATGTCAGATGACGAGGACAATATCAAAGATAGCACCTCTATCTCACCGCATCGTACCACACCACACCACGTCAGTAGGTGGATCAATTTAACATCAGATCCTTGCAACAAATTTCATTTAGGAAATGAAGTAAATAATTGAAACATCGATATTAATTTTGAATTTTCTAACGTGTTGAAATTCTTTATTATTTTTCAGTATATTATTCTAAAAAAATTATTTATAAAATAATTTGCAGAGTAGCCGACATTTAATTAGTGATATCGTGATTCAAACCTATGGTCTTTATTTTCATAGTTCTTTAATTTCTGGCAGAACGTTTGCAAATAAAAAATGATTATTGGTAAAAAAAATACTTAGTCTATTTTATTTGATTAAAATATTTGCAACTTCCTATCTTCATAAACGTTATTGTTCTTAAACAATTCTTGTATTCAGTTACAGTTAAATGAAATGAGAGAGTGCCTTGTCTCTATAATGGGGGTCACTTCCTCCTTCAAGAAAAGTTCTAAGCAACTTTTCCAATTTTAGTATATAACCTTTGATCACTTTGCTTGATATAATCAAGAAATTGACAGTTCTAGCATATCTTTTGAGAAAAATAGAATAACTTTAGTTCAATATAATTTATTATTATCATTATTTTAATTTAAGGAACATAAATATATCTGGGATGATTTTTTGGAAATTTTCTAATGAGTTATATTGTAATATTTTAATAAAAAAGAAAAAAAAACATATATGAAATCAAAATAGGCTACATAAATAGCAAAACTTTTTTAAAAAAATGAAAAAAAAAGGTTTCCTTTGATTAAAATTAAATAAAAAACTTCTGGTTCGTTCAAGTTTTGTCGATAGATTAAGATATATATTATCTGATTCCTAAACAAACAAGCTAAAGAGAAGCTGAGTTTTAGTCCATTCTTTAAATATTGGGATTCAACTTATAGATGAAATAGAGTTTAATTTTTTTCACATTTTAAAGCATTGAAATAATTATAAAACCTTTTTAAATGGAAAAGAATGACTTATTTTGTAATTTAGGAACTTCAGAATATATTTATAAGTTATTTTACGAAATTTAAATAAAAGTTAGGCATTAGATTTTAAATTAACCCTTTCAGTCCTGAATTTTTAAAATGCGAAGTTAAAAAAATGATGAAAATTGGTGATAAGGGTCGCCAAGAGAACATCCACATTTAATTTCATCACATTTTCACCACGGGTACAGGTACCAGGAAGTCCTGGCAAAGCTACCATCAGGTTTGAAGAGAAATGAAAATTAAGAGCTTAAAATTTCGGGGTAACAAATGACACCGGGAGTTCCGAAAGGATGAAAAGGTTTTTTTGTAAAAAGAATTCTACAAAATATTTCAGTTTGAAAAAAATAGCCTCTTAAAATATATAATAGAAGACTTTGAAAAAAGATATTAAAAGTTTTGTAAAGAAAACCATCAAAACATTGAGAATATTAAATAAAAAATTCATAGTTTCGCAAAGCATAATGTTTTTAAAGTAATCACTCATCTTTTTGAATTAGAAGACGCGAATTTTATTAGTTTTGAAAAATGTTTTTTATGTAAGGATTCTTTATAAAAGCATATATGGTAGGCAGATGAAATTAAAACAATCACAGTGGTTTAAGAAAAGTAATAAATAATACTATTTTAAAACCAACACCATGTTTGTCCAGCAACTAAAAAATAAGTTATTTATGTTAATACATGTTTTTAAAAACTTGATGTAATTATTGATCGAAATTGCACAAAGCACAATCTTATCTGAGAATTTCTTCCGAATAATGTTCATATTTGCAACATTTGTCCATAAGCATACTTATGCAAATAAGCTGAGCATCTGGAAACAAACAAATAATTTCTTTTTATGTAATGTCTAAAAAAATTTTATCGATCAATTAATTTGGGTTGAATTAATTCATAAAAATTCATTCATTTAACAGCACTTTAAAAATTCTTTTTTAACAATCGAAAAGGACGTTTAACTGATATTGTAATCGCTGTTAATATTTGGGAAGTGAACCACGTGATGCAATTATTTTTATTGCATTATGCTGCTGAAATATATGTCTGTATACTGAGTTCCATAGAAAATATTTCTATTGATACTTTTCTAATTGCACAAATGAATAGATGGAAAAAAAATACTATACATGATGTACAGTGGCTCAAATAATTGAGAGCACATATTACTTTTACTTGATAAATTGACTTTCAATATAAATAACACATTGCCGAGAAGTGCAAAATTTTTTATTTTATTTTTGCACATAAAAAAATAGTTTTATTGAAAGTAAAAATAAAGAACAATCAACATAAAATTACTAAAATGAAAAGCTTCAGAAGAGTTTTCTTTTCATTTCAGATGCCCAGTGCCCACCGAACGAGCATTTCGAGCAATGTGGGACTATGTGCCAAAGAAATTGCCAAAATATCAGGAGACCCCCAGGAGTATGCGCCATGGGTTGCCGAAGAGGTTGCTTCTGCAACGGCAATCGCGTCAGAGAATTTGGCGGTGGTTCTCGATGCGTACCGCCAAATCGCTGCCGTCGCTAGACTTCTGACTCGATGTAAATCATTGCTTTTCTGCAAACTGAGCTAATGAATGCCTCATAAAAATGTTTAGCCTTATAAAACAGAAGAGAATGTATATAATATACTGTTCTTAAATTGAGCAAATAAATCCCTGATAAAACTGATAAGTTTGTTTCCCATAAAGAATATAAATCATCAAATTTTCACTAATCAATTTGATAAATACATGATAAAAATGTTGAATTTCTTTCTCAAACAGAATATAAATCATTGACTGCTCAATGACTAAAACAATAGATGCTAGATAAAAATGTTAAGTCTCTTTCTGAAGCTGAATATAAATCATTGACTGTTCAATAACTAAAAAAAAAAATAATAAGTGCAAGATAACAATTTTAAGTTTCTTTCTGAAACTGAATATAAATCATTGACTGTTCAATAACTAAAAAAATAAATGCAAGATAAAAAATGTTAAGTTTCTTTCTGAAACTAAATATAAATCATTGACTGTTCAATAACTAAAACAATGAATGCTAGATAAAAATGTTAAGTTTCTTTTTGAAACTGAATATAAATCACTGACTGTTCAATAACTAAAAAAATAAATGCAAGATAAAAATGTTTTCTTTTTGAAGCTGAATATAAATCACTGACTGTTCAATAACTAAAACAATAGATACAAGATAAAAATGTTAAGTTTCTTTATGAAATTGAATATAAAT
Source organism: Argiope argentata (assembly GCA_026289955.1). NCBI lineage: Eukaryota > Metazoa > Arthropoda > Arachnida > Araneae > Araneidae > Argiope > Argiope argentata. The sequence goes on along the minus strand of JAOUZG010007507.1, from coordinate 128,455 downwards.
CACTGACTGTTCAATAACTAAAAAATAAACACAAGATAAAAATGTTGAGTTTTCTTTCTCAAAAAGAACAAAAATCATTGACTGTTCAATAACTAAAAAAATAAATGCAAGAAAAAAAATTTAAGTTATAAAATGTTAAGAATACAAATCATTGACTGCTTAGTTACTAAAACAATAAACGCAATATAAAAATGCTAAGTTTCTTTCTCAAACTGAATATAAATCCCCGATTATTCTGCAAAAGAATAATAAAAAATGTAGTTTATTTTGTTTTTAATTTTTAATTAGTAATCTTTCCATTCACGAATATGAAAATAACTCTTTCTATTTAATGGCAACATCAAATAATTGCTAAAGGTATTTTTGATCTAATGAATTACAATGAAACTGGAAAGAGAAATAGGAATCGAAAGAAGAAAATCGGGGTTCTATCCTCTGACTGTGCATAATTTTATTTTTAAAAAATGGTAAATAGAAACATATTTAAATAAAGAAATGGCAAAATTGGTTGCAGGATACTTCCCGAAAGAGAAACACAAATGGGAACTAATAACACAATTTAGTCTTATTATTAAAATTAGATTTGTATGGCAAGTGATATCTCAATACTCGAAGTTTATTTTGTCCGACATAATTGCCTTGCTTGTCGTTTTTTAAAGAAATCGTTTGTTTGCAAAATTATTTTGATTCGTAAGACTAAAAAAGTAGAAATTACCAAAGAATATTAAGAAGATAAATTTTATTTTTATATAGATTATAAATATATATTGGCAATCAAGCAGATAAGAATTAATGATTTCTCGCATTTAGCTCTCTCCCTCTCGATTCATCTGCTTGAAAAGAAAATGCCATTCAAATACAATTCAAATTATGATTTTCTGTTTTTGCAACCAATACACCGTTTGAGTACAGCACCTTAAATGATTTATGAAACTTGATTAATTCTTTAAATTGAAATTAAATATATTTAATTGATATATTCTATAAAAAAACTACAATAAATACTATTATTGTAAAGGCAGAAGAAATGAATTTAGGATTAACAACATATAAAAATTCAGTAAAAAGATTATAAATAACGATAATGGATATTATTTTTTGAATAATAATTGCTTTTAATACAGTTAATCGATGATACTGAATTTAAACTAAATAAATGAAACATAGAGATTTGTAATAAAAAAAATTTACGCAAGTAAATAGTTATAACATACTATGAATTATTCTGTTAAAATTGAAATTCAAAATTGAAATCCTTTCGTACTTTCCAATATGTAAAAAAAAAACAGTAAAAGTGTACGGTTAATTCTTAAAATAATTTTAACTTGTCGTAACAACGCTTTAACGTTTAAAAATGTCAACTAATTCTAAGAACAATTTAAAATTAGTTTTTAATGAAATTAAAAATTTCATTTGATTAAGGAGAAATTAAATACATTCTTTTATTTTATATTAATAAAAATGTCCAGGTTAGGCCAGAATTTAAAAAAAAATCTGTTTGAATTAGTGAAAAAGATATTTACAAACAATATTGACGAACTTGAAATGGCCTGTTTCTTTATTTTAGTGACATCAGAAGCATTTTAATAATTTTACATTTTAAAATATCATTTTTCTTTAAATTAAAATATTTTGAAAGTGTTATTCGATATTTAGTAGAAATAGTTGTCCAGAAATTATGATGAAAAAAAATGACAGAAAGAAAAGTAACGTTATCATGTTCGAAAAATACGAACCTTAAAAAAATACGAACGTTGAGCATTTTAGAAAATAACTCCAGATTCATCTTTTTAACTATGTTTAGACAGATTTATATATAGAGAAAAAAAATTACTGCACAAGCATTTTCCATGATTAGGCTTTCCTGGTGTTTCTAAAGTATCTATATATTTGAAATCAAAATATCCATTACCAATTACTATATCTACGTATGAAATGCTATTTACATTGTACCTACGAATAAAACGTTATTTGCATATACACTGTACCTAATTACTAAACTATTATTTGCAAATCATGCCAAATTTAACCCTTTATGGGCCCATGTAAGTTTCAGGTCATATTTTAATTTATCGACATTTTACCAAATAATTACAGATTTTTTCATGAGATGGCACAACAATCTTAACACTATGACGTTGCAAACACAACCCATACTAGTATTCATGACCACTGCTGGGCTCATCAACCCGAAATAGCAAAATAATTGCTGCGCAAACAGTTGGCAGTAAAACATGCACGAAACCATTCGATCCAATTGAAATTATTTGTGCTTTTGTTAGTGATTACCAAACTATGTTTATGGATGCATGTACATTTATGCCTTACACGAAATGCAAATGGTTTTGTGGGCTTTCACATATGAGCTATTATACGCAGAAGTACACATTTTAAAGGCCGGTGTGACTTGAAAGTCACGTAATGATTATAACGCAATAAAATTAATTAAACACAAACTCATAATTAAACACAAACATTTGTTTTCATTTGCATATATAGGTTTATAATATCTGATTTTTTTGTTCCTACAATTTTTTTGGAGTTAAAACAAAAATTCAGCCCATAGTGGGTTAATACATTTGTACTGAAATTGCTAATTGCCCATTTCGAGCTCCAGATTATTTAATAAAGAAAAGTGTAATGTCATAGGAGATTTTTGAATATTTCGTCGGAATTGCTCAATGATTTTGATTTAAATTTAATTTAGCTTTAAATATAGGCTTTAAATTCTTTTGATTTTACTTTCTAGAAATTGCATATTTACAATATAGTTTACAATGATGAACCAATTTTTTTGGTAAACAGTAGATAAAATACCAATTTATATTTCCCACTAATATCGTAACTTCAAACTCAGTGGTTTTAGTTAAAAATTCATTTAGCTTTAAATATTGACTTTAAATTCATTTGATTTAATTTGGTAGAAATTACATATTTACAGAATAGTTTACAATGATGAAACAATTTTTTGGTAAACAGTCGATAAAATTTCTATTTCTGACTAATATCGTAACTTAAAACGATGTTTTAAGAAAAATTAAACTACTCTTTGCAGTTGTCGGAAAACTATAGTCGAGAATTGAAATCTGCTTATAAAACTATGAATGTCTACCTACAAAATACCAGTTTTTATTTAAAAAATCCATAATTATCCAACTTTAACAATTTTAACTACAAAACAAAAGAAGAAAATTAAAATAGTATTACACCACACGTGAAGGTCATAAAGTACTTACTACGGACCTAACGGTCATAGATCAAGGGGATTTTTTTTTTTTTGAACATTTGGAAATTTTTTATTTTTTTCTTCTAGAAGCTACCTGATTGATGTGGTGAAAAAGTGAAACAATAATTAACAGTGAAATTATGTTTTTTGAAATTTATATCCAAAATTAACCAACCAATTAAATTCAAACTTTAAGAATTATTTCAGTGTTTTTTTTGTTTTTTTTTGCTGACTTTTATGGAAATAGAATTCAAAATGTGTGTGGTACAATTAAAATAGCGATGTAAAACATTATTAAGTACTGTTGCATAAAATATTAATAAGGATTATAATCAGTAATTATTATATCCAAAAATGACAAAATAACTAATCATGCATATTTGCTATTTTGCGTTTTTTATACATTCAATTAAAATTAATTTTAAATTTATTATTAAAATGCTATTTACTAGAAACTGTACCCTATAAATGGTTATTAAGCCTTTAATATCTCAGATGCGGTTATCACCTATTAGTTAACGAAAGTGTAGTAGAAAATATCAGACACATTGGTAAATGTTTAGCAGGTAAAAAAGTTATTATTTGTCAAATAATTTATAAATTATAATAACATTAAAATTTTTATTTCCTTAAAGTAGAATCTCATCTATCCAGAATTTCTAAATATCCCCACCCTTCCCTAAAAAAGAAAATTAATGCTAATCACTTAATTATGATCCCTTAACCAAAAAAATGCTATATAAATAAAAATAATTCAGAAAGATGATATGGGCAACAATCCCACAATTGGATTGAGAATTAGCATAAACATAATATCATAAATATCGCAAATCTCAGTTAAATAACATTTATTACAATCTATCATAAAAAAAATTAAGATGTTTTTAATATCTTCATTAATTAAAAAATAATATTTCATTTGTCTTGTTTAAATTTATAGTGTATTTATTTATTGTATTTCTAATAATTCTTTTATATGTCTAGTTTAAACTTTTTGTGTGTTTATTTATTTATTTATATATACATGAATAGACAGACAAACTACTGTAAGGATGATTTTGCAAAAAATTTCATAAAAATCTGTTATTCTGAAGCAAATATCTAATATTTCTATCGATTATTTCAGTCGATTTAGCTTTGGAATGTTTAAAGATCGTATTTATAGATAGAAAGCAAAAAAATAAATAAATCCGAAAGTGATTTATCGGATTTAGAGATGTTTAAACTGTGTATAAAGATGCTGACATACTCCCCCCATACCCACACCCCATTCCCTTTACATGCCTCGCGTATGGAGAAAATAATATTTAAAAAAATGTTGATGAAATGCATTAGTGATTTGTGCTGCCATCTATCGTTAATATTAGGAAATGATAACAAGCTCGAACAGAAATGGATTCTGATCTTGAAATGGAAAATTATTATAAATTGATAATTTTTTTCTCTATCAAATTTACATTGCAGAAGGATAAAAAAAAATCCTATGACAAATTTTTAGGCATCAAAGTTTAATAGTTATCTCTTTAAACTGAACATATATTGTTTAATTAATTATTTTTCATTCAAAAAATAATTCTTGTCACATATGATTTGAAGACAAGATTCTCAATTGTATTTTACGTGATACAAAAACATTACCTTACTAATCAACAACTTTTGATTTTTCTATTGAATAATATGTATTCTATTTTACAATTACAGTATTTGTAAGGTTTATTAAGTGAGTCTGACTTATGAGTTGATCAAAAATTGTCATAATATATAAAATTTTGGCCATAATATATAAATTATTTGTAGCATTTCAAAACTACAAATAATGTTTAAATAAAATGTATTAAAAATCAAAGAATTTATTTATTTCTACTTAATTTTTTTCTTTTCTGTATACGAAAATTTTAAAACAATTAATCAGAAAAAAAAATCGATCTAGAAATTTTAAATAATTTCTAATTTTGGCACAAAAAATATTTTCGAAATAATGTTAATTTATAGGCCAGAGAAGACAATAATACAAAACCTCATAGAGCTAAAGCGATGAAATTTGGTAAAATTAAATTTAAGACTTGCCAAATTGAAATTTCATAATCTTAATACCAAATTTGTACCAAAATTGAATGAAAATCAATGATGAAAAATCTTTCTGTGTGTATAAGAAAACTATGAAATAAAAAACACAAAGAGATAGTTGAATATAATTTGGTATAATTAATTGCATTAATTTGTCGACCAAATATATTCTTTTCTTATTTTAATCTTAACAAATTACATTTATCACTTTTGAAATATAAAGCATTAAAAAGTCTATTTATATAGTTTAAAATGCAATAGTGAAATATATATTCTGTTTTCACATACCATTATTATACAAAAAAAAAAGGCAGCAATATATAGTAAAAATATAGAAAAAATAGGATATAGATAGAGATCCCAGTAAAAAAATGGCGTGCTTTAAAACTGAAGAATAAATAGATTGTAATAAATTTTTGAGTTTTCCGGATAGAGCAAAAATTTCATTAACATTTTTCTTGTGCTTTATGTTAAATGTGAACAAAATTTGAAGAAAATTTATTTGATAGTAAAATTATTTTTTATTGTTTGAATCAAAAAGAATTAACAATTCAACTATATTTGAATAGATATTTCTTAATCTTAGATCTTCCAGTAATACCAATTTTGTCACCATATTGTTGCCTAATTTGTCGCCAAGCTTTGAAATCACTGAAGCGACCTTCGATGAAAACTCACAGTGATTCAACTAAACGTGCTAGGAAACAACTTTACAAGCTAGTAACAATATGTTAATTCTAATAAATCAAATAATTTAACCAATGCTATTGTGAAATATAATCTATGGAGTTTCTTCCAATTTCAAATATCTTATTTTGAAATTTATGTGCCTGATGCACACAATGAAATATTTGAAATTTGCGACACGAAAATTAACTAAATAATAACCAAGAATATTGTCAACTTTCCGAGAGTTATATAGTTAGTTGATGGAAAACAAACATTTTCTGGTGATTACATAACAAATGTACTGGTTAGATATCTTTAAAGATTCTTGAATTTTATATAATGTTGCTCATATTGTGTGAATTTTTTTCTTAATTATATTTTATTATAAATTATGCTATCCAGTTATTTAATGTAATATAACTATCACAAATCCATGGAAAGATTAAAAGAAAGGATTAAGTCTTTCATTGTGATTGCGCTAAGGATTAAATTTTACATAATTTTATCTTATTTTAGAGACCAAATTAATGTGTTTTTTATCACAATTTTTGCTCTCAGATAAATTTTGGGTTGCTTTTGTGAAAACTACAAGGTTCCAATAAAATTGAGAAGATAACAGGAAAATTCAAATACTAATACAACTAACAAATATTCCAAGTCCACAATGATGCAACTATAATTGAGTTTTCTTTGGAGCAAATTATAAATGCAACATCAATCCTGATTATAATAATATATACCAGATAAATTCCGAGTTGCTAGAAACTGAAACATGGTCGTGTCATGGAACTAAATCCTGATAAGTGCAAACCTTGTAAGAGAGTTGACTCAGATGAAAATCATAGAACTTGTGTTTAAAGAAAATAAAGACGAAATATTGACGGAGTAATTACTTTTGGGTGAGAAATTTATTTGATCAAATATCTTTATAAAAATCAGCGGGATAAAACAAAAAGTCATTGGATTCAAAATCATTTTTATAAATCTTTCTCAAAAACACTAGTACATTATTTTTGGGAAAAGTTATGATTTGAACGAGATAATTCATTAACATTATTGCTTTTATAAATTTGAAAAATGATATAAAGTTTTAAAAAACTGAAAGTTTTGAGTAATTTTCATTGATTTCACCTCAGGACTTTAATGATAATATTTTCCATTTTATCCTCAAATACAGTCTCTTAAATTTGTAATTATGTTATTTCATAAATTTGTATGCAACATGAATACATTTTTATGTGCTTGAATTATTGACATAAATGTGAAATTCGCAGGTTAAATTCAATTGTTTGTCTTATTTCTTAAACAGACAGAGTATTTTTTTATTTAAATTAAATTAAAAACACATGGTTTGCTTTAAGAAGCACGTGGTGCTTTCAAATTAATTTAATATTAGATCTGATTTAGTGTTATTTTCTCATGTGCTTTATTAAATATTAAACTGAGAAAAAAGCTGAAAATATTTTCATGAACTGATGACAGAAAGTTAAATGGTATATTTTTCGTTAGAATAAATATTATAAAACTATATCATTAAGAATGCTGTAGTTGAAAATAATTTTAAAACTTTTCAGCAAGTAGTATTGTTATTAAGGCAAATTTAAGGCATTGTTGAATTCTCTAATATAGTTTTCGACATTTTATATAGTTCAGCTGAAGCATTCAGATTCAACCGATTGCTGAAAAAAATATTGAATTATCTAGAAATGAAAGCTCAGAAAATTCCATTTTTTGTTTTTATTGTATTTACAATACTCAATTTTCCCATTACTTGAAGTTAATTTTGTTCAAATTGAATAGATAAAAGTGAAAATGTAATTTTTATGGAACATATTAACACATTCTTTTGCGCGCTTTCTAAAAAACCATCCATTTTTTAAGCTTCAAAATTTAGCTTGCAGAGCGTCTTAAAGTCTTAAAATAAAAATGATACTCCAAGTATTTTTAATTTCATTGCCATTTCTTTTTTATTCTTTTCACTAGAGCAACATATAAAAGAATTAATCGAAATACAATTAATAAAATATATTTACAAAAAAAATCGTTTGCCTATAATTTTTAATAATGTTTTAATTAAAATAAAAATCGTTTGCCTATAACTTTTACTAATGTTTTAATTAAAATAAAAATCATTTGCTTTAACTTTAATAATATAATACTAAAAAAACTCTAATTTGATGAACATTTAAGAAAAGCATAAAATAACAGATAAAACGGAAAAAGAAGAAAAAAGATTGGATAAATATTACTATTAAATATTACCTTTGCCAAATGTCAGTTGTCAAATTTATATTATGACATTTACCGAACACATTGATTACCGTAGGATATGAATCGAAAACAATTCACAACATATTTATTCTATATATCGCGTAAACCCTATTAGCTTAAGAAACAGCGTTTTTATTTCAAACGTCACCAGTAACTCAAATCTAAATCAAATTACACGGATATTGGAAAAAATTAATATTTTAAATAAAATTGAATAATTTTCATGTTGGAATTTCGCCAAATTTGATAAATTAATGCCAATAAATCAGATTTCTATTTTTTTAACATATGCTATTAAAATGAACGAAGTAATTTTTGGCACATAAAAAGTTAAAAACTAATACGAAATAGCGAAGAGAAACAAAAAATCTTCTACAGTTGTTAATAGTTTCTTCGCATAATATTCTTCATTTACAGAGTCTTATAACCACATTTTCTTTTCTGTAATCTTTCGAGGCAACTTAAGCAATGCTAATTACTAAGATAAATTTAATTTATCTTAGTTTATCTTTCCAAACGACGGAAATGCTTAAAGCTATTTGTACGCTCGTAATAAATTTACAAGTTGGAGACTGTAAACGTTGGGAATTTGCCAAATTCAGAAGTTTAAATGTTTTGAGAATTGCACTCAATATTTCCTCTTTATGTCCTATCTTAACCATGAAGTAGAAACAAAGAAAGAGAAGTTTAAGATTCCGAAAACGTGAAAATAATTAACTTAAAGAGCGTTATTATTTTTATGATCAAATTATTTTTATTTGGACTGTTAAGTTATGTGGTGAATACCATGTATATATACAAATCAATGTAACCGACGAGCTGATCCTGGTCTAGTGCGACGCAACCAGAAACTATTATCTTTCATCGTAATTT
>JAOUZG010007507.1:101369-119339 GCA_026289955.1 Argiope argentata | reverse complement strand
TCCCTCGGACTGAAGTGCACTTTTGGCCCAACGGATTTGGTACTGGACTACTAACCAAAAGGTACGGAGTTCGGGCCTACCGCAATTAACACTACTAGCGCTTTCCGCTACACCCTAAAGTTATATGCAATTGATCCATCCTTTCAATCCAGAGAGTTATGTAAAAGTTTGTTTTGGAAGATGTATCTGCATGCGAAATGAAAATTCCATCTTTAATTCTTAAATGGGTTTGAATTTCACTCTTGAAGATACTATAAATGGAAGTATATCTTATGTTTACCAAACACTTAGTTATAAATTATATAAAATTGTACTCGTTTCTTTGTTCCGTACCAGTTTTTTCCCGTCTTTGCAATTCCTGATTACAAAACTATTAAAATAAGAAAAACATAAAATAGAAATAACAAGTTCATCAATACCATTCAAGTTACTTTCAGCTTTAGCCATGACCCACATTTTTATACTGAAAGAAAAGAATAAGATATTTATTTGAAATAATGAGAGAAAATTTAAGCGAAGTCATATTTTGACTTTCCGATCCACTGCGAAGCCTCACGGATTTAAACCATTAAACTGAATGACCGGACCACCACAACAGCAACACTGGTAGGAACTGTGGTTGATTCCTAAGGGCCATCACCGGCCGTGGCAAAACACTTCCCGTAGGAAGTACACCCTGCCATTGAAGGGAGGAGCCAACTCCCACCTATTAATGCACCATCCAGGGTGGCGAGATCCAACCACCTCTCATTCTCATTTCATTCCCCGGGGGGAGAAAAATTTAAGATATACAACTTTTGCTGATTTTATGCAGGCATTCTATTTTTAAATGTATGATTTTTAGCAATTTAGGGGAGTTGCCAAGCATAGAATCCAGCAAATGAGGCATGAGTCAGGTACAGACAAGAAAACAAATTAGATCTTTATTATTATTACGCTACCTCCTTTTAAAACTCAGCTTTTTCACAGCCTTAATTTTTAAACAGCAAATTGCCATTCACGTTAAAAGAAAATATTATAAACCTTTTAAATTATTTTATGTATCTACTTATTTTTTCCCGAATTTTCAATTAAAAATGTTAAGTACATATTGGTACCTGGATGCATTAATAATTAAAAAGGAATTTTGGAAATTAACGCCTTTTGAAGGCAGTTTGTCAGCACAGGCCGACTTTTTTAGATTAAACTTAATAAGGATCGTATTTTCTTAGTTACTACAAATCAGTACACGTGCAAATACAGAATATATATCTACGAAATTAAAAGGAATGTGAAAATATTACTAATATCGAAGATTATAATATCCAAGAAATTATAATATCATAATATTCAAGAAAAGCCTTTTTTAAACTGTGGCAAAAGAATACGAGGCAATTTAGAATTTATGAGGTGGAATCTTCATCTTAACATTAAAGCTAAGTTACAGATTTTGTAATTAAAAAAAATTTTAATGATTAAATATAAAGAAAAGTTTTGAAAAAATAAAATTGATATAATTAAAAAGTTAATTTTTGAGTTAATTTTAAATATTTTCAAAATAATAGTTTAGGAAGATAGAAACATCTATTTCCATGGGCACGTCCAGTAATTACCTATCTTGCCGCTGTTAATTTTATTAACCGACGTCAGGTAAGTCCTCGCAATGACATGCGATCTTTTAAACTTCTCATTTGTTGCTTATTCTCAGCATCTTGATTTCTTTTACTATATCTTTCTTCCGACTTAATGGAGATTTCAGAGACACGGCGAGGCCCTTCTCCAAACATTTTTAATAATAATAATAATTTGTAGTTACGTTAATTAGTTAAATAATGTGAATTAATTTTAGCTTAAAATTGTTTAAAGTGAATTTTAGGACGTCTAATGAAAATCGGCTACTTACGATAATATTTTAGAACATTTGCAAATACAACTATATTAAAAATCAATATTTTCAAACCATCAGGGAAAAAACAATGGTAATTTTTTTAACATTATTTTTATCTGTGGCTTCCAAATCATCATAATTTTTTATTGTATTTCAAAAGCGATATTTTTCAGTCGAAGTATGCGAATGATGCAAGGAGAGAGCAAAATAATTTTTTTTCTGCTTTTTTCTGCAGAGTAATAAAAAAAAAGCTCATTAACGCCAAACAGTACTTTAAAAATTAAAAGTAATATCCGCATTTCAATTATCACATAAGAAAAAAAGGACATCTTTGCAAGGTAGAGAGGCAGAAATTTTCCGAAAGGGGAAGGAGGTAAAAGCAAACATAAATTTCTCTAATTTTCCTTCAAAATAACAGAATAATTAATTTTAGGTGTATTAATTAAAAATATGTATTATTTATTTTATGTATATTATATGTAAATAATTAAATATCTAGAATTTAATTAAATAAGAGGAATGATTATTTGCAATAATTAATTATTTGTATGGAAATAGAAAAATGACAAATACCAAATAATAATATAAAATGAAAAGTCAGTAACATAATCTCAAATTAAATGCTTGAGATGGATATGAAAAACAAATTTTCACATAGAAAAAAAATCCGTTACTGCAAAAAATAACCAAATAAATATAATTATTGCTTTTTTATTACTTTTGATTCTTGAAGGATATATATTTCGACATTCTTTAAGAATTAAACTTATGCTGATTAAATTGATGCTGTGAAAAATTGATATTATATGAAGTGAAATTAGTCAAATCAAATGTTAAAGAATTTTTCAAAATCAAATTTAGAATGTTCATATGTCTATTTTTGTTATTGTTAAGGGATAAATAAAGTTTCTATTTAAAATAAAATTATTATTTCTCAATAAAATATAAAGTGTTAAATACCAAATTTTTTAACGAAACAGTATTTTTAGGAGAATATTTTTCTGCTAAATTTCGGAACGTAAATATTTTTTAATTGCAAAATTGCTTTTCTTTTTCAGCCCTCAAGCAAAATTAACTACAAATTCTTTTTTTTAAAAAAGAACTAATCTAATCTAGAAGTATTTATATAATGGGAAATTCATGCGAATATTTTAAACATTCCAATTTTTTTTAAAGGTTTCCCCCTGAATTTGAAAAGCATTAAAAATAAACATAGAAAAAGATTTAGTTCGAAAAAAAAATTATAATGCTAAAATTATGCTATAAAATATAAAAATAGTTTGCAAACAAGAAAGTTGAGAAACCAAAATAACTTTCATCTATAAAGGTTTATTTCCATTAGTACTTAAAATATAAAATTTCCTTTAGCTATAATAATCTTTTCAACTTACCTTTAAATATTCCAATAAAGTTAAATAGTAGTGTATATATTCTTTGTTTAAATATCCTTTTCTTTCATATGAGCAATGCAATATTTGCTGAAATGGGATGTAATAATAAACTAAATTACCTAAAAATTGAACTTTTTTTCTTACTTAAAAACAAAAAATTTGCATATGGATAGTTGTTCGAAAAGCTTAGAAATGATACAAATTTGTTTAAAATCATATAAAACAAACTTATAGTAGAAGTTTCAATTTAAGAAAATCAAATTGGATCAATATTCAAAATTGTAACACATTTTGTAATCAATCCAAATAATAATAATAAGTAGTATCTAAAAATTAATTTAGTATTTTAATTAATTAAGATTCTAAATAAAAGACATTTTACAATGAAAAAATATAATAAGAAAAAATTGTTTTAGTCAAAAAAAAATCTTTTATCTGAAACGTAAAGCAATTGTGAATAACAAAAGTATTAGGATGCCCAATCAAAGAGAGAACTAAATTGTTTTTGATATCTATTTTTTAAAATAACAACTGATATTCCATCATAATATCCGAATATTCTGAAACAACCGATATTCCATCATAATATCCGAATATTCTGAAACAACTGATATTCCATTATAATATAATAACTGAAAAAACAACTAATACTCCATTATAATATCAATTTTTTTTTTAGAAATGCTGTTTAAAGGGAAATAGGAAAGCTACAAAGAAACGGAATATCTGAAAAATTTGTGTCCAGTACAAAAGTAGATTTTTTTTTTCGCTTTATGACTAATATTATGTATATGAAATTAATTTGCAACAGGGAAATAAGCTTCTGACAATAAAATTCCTTGAGTTTCTTATAGTGTTTCATAAATACAGTGTCTTAGATACAAATTTATTGAATAAATGCTAAAGGTCATATGTAACAGACTACATTTTAATGCACTTTCACCTACCTATGCACTTGAGATTAATTTAATGATTTAAACAGCATACACACATCTTACAAAAAAATGAGATTATCCCATCATTTCCGAAGACGTTGCATTCGAGTCATATATCTATTAAAATGTCAGTAGAAAGAGGGATTGCTTTCAATTTTACTTCAAATTTGCAACACTTTTAATCCTTATAAAGATTTAAAAATCTAGAAGAAACAACTCTTTCAAAAATTTCATTAGATACAAAATGAGATACAGCAAAAAAATAATAATAGGGATGTTTTATCACCACATTTTTTAATCCTGAATTCAATAATCTGTGAAACAAAAAGTATATTGAATTTTATCAGTAACAACTTATTTTCAAATAGCAGGTATTCATTTTATGTTGCCACGCTGAAAAAAAGTAATCACTTAAATCTGGAGGGTTCGAAAAAAATTTTGAATGCTACACAATATTAAATTGTTACCCAGGATGACTTTTTTCAAACCTTGTTTTACCCAAGTTTTCTGAAAGGTAGGAATCTCCAATCAACAATAGGAATAATTGATTATAGTTTTGTCCTCTTGAAACGCTAATTACTTTACTAAACGGATTGGTAAACAATAATTGGTAACTGGTAAACTGGATACCAGACTGGTGATAAACAGATTTTTATAGACAGAAAAATATTTCTTTTTTGAGAAATAATTAGAATTTTGCCTATTGGATTTTGCATTGACGTTTTATAGAATTGTTGATTAAAAATATATTTAAGAAATATTAATTAAAATTGTAATATTTTGGAATTAATAAACTGAAGTGAATTTATTGAAAAATAAGATGCCCATTCTTAAATTTGAATTAGCATGTATTCATCTTTTAAATGTTTGTATATGGGGAAGGAGATATTTTGAAGAGCTTTGTATAGAACCTTTGAGTGCTTAACTAATTTCAAAAATAAATGGTATTTTTTTTCGCTCAATTTTTACAACCTTTGATTGGGGTAAATATCAATATTCCACAACATTTTTTATTAATAAAATGACTAACATATGTCATTAAAAATATTTGGAGTAATATAATTTTTGTCTGAAATAATTGTCAAAGGAGGAAAAAAAAAAACGATTAGGAAACATATTTTAAATATGACATCTGAATAAACTTAGAATGAGCTCATTTAATAAATTTAGTACCTTTTCTTAGTAAATTTAATAGTCTCCTATCATATATACATTTTCTCAAATTAAATTAGAATCGGCAATATTTGATTAGTAACATGGTTTTAATATCTTAAATTAAACCGCAGAAAGCAGATATTTTATAGCTAAATGCATTTAATTTCCATATGTAAATTTTATTTACAACTTTGATTTATTTGTAATTCATAGCATTTGATTGTAATAAAGCATTTTTTCTTAACAAGTCTATATAGCAATAAAGTGGCAACATTTGGCAAGTTAAACTGTAGAGTGATAAATACTTCTGTTTTCAGTAGATTTGTTTTATCATTCATCAGACTATTAATCAACCAATCATCAAATACTGCACCAAGATCATTAAATATTTAAGAAAAATATTATTTTAAATAAGAAACGAAATTGCGAATAATTCTTTAATTTTAGATATGAGAAATGACTATCATCAAACAAAATTTTAAATCCCATGCATATATAATGTTATTGTCATTTGACTTTATAATAATTACATTTTGACATCTACTCTTTCCCTTCTCCTTCATTTTAAATTAAATAAGAGTAAAAAATACTTTGTAAGAAATTTTTATCTGAAATTATTTTCCATATTTTATCGGTTGCGTTTCATAGATGTCGCCACTACTAAACATTTCCTTTGTGAAATAAATCAGTTTCTCACAATTCAGTCGCACTTTAATGAAAATTGTTAAATTGGTTCTAAGACTGAATAGCTTCACATTAGCGTATTTGAAATTTACAAATTAAACGTTTCTGAGGCACTGAACTTTAAAAAAACCCAACACTTGTAATATTTCTTTTAGCAAAGATAATAATTAAAAAAAAACACATTTGAAGCTGTCCAACTTGTGCGAAAATGATTATTCAACAGCTTATAAGTTATATAAATAAAATTTGACGAGAAGTATGTACTCCAAAATTAGTTATATATATATATATATATAAACAAACTAACAGACATTATTCAACAGCTTATAAACAAGGAGAAAATTATAGGTATTCTTAGTCGTTGCCTTTTATCGTACATGTGTTGCCATTATACCTAATGAAAAATAGCGATATATATATTTTTGAGGAAAATTGACATTCGAAAATTAAATTTTGACTTTGAAACACTGTGCAGCCTGGAAATAACTTTAATATCAAACGAATAATTGAATACTTATTTATAAGTTTTTTATTTTCGTTTTTTTACGGCAGACGATAACTGATCATATAAATTACAATGGTATCAGGTCATATATTATGAAAAAAATTACTATTTGATATTTTTATTATTACTATTTTTTATATCTTATGTCATTTTTATATTAATAAAAGGAATTGTCATTGCAATTGTTTGTGACATTCTGTTCAAATATTATTAACCCTTTATCTACTGACGGTACTTATAAGTATCATTTAAATCTGGGTTATATTTTCGTAATATGACTATTTTTGCTGATGGTATTCTAAAAAACGCAGAGAACGAATAGCAAGAAGTTAATATAAGCTAAAAGTAGGAATGAAAAATATTTAATTAATAATTAAATTAATTAAGATATTTCTATTAATTAAAAATTTTATCTTGTGTTCCTTGGGATTATTCTATAAGGAAACTTAAATACTGCTGCAAAAATGAAATTGGAAAATGTATGGCAGCATAAAGGGTTGAAAACCTCAAATTAAGAAGCTTTTAACAATTTATTGATATATGTTCTTAGTATCAAAATTTTATAAAAATTGAGAAACAGTCTAGATTTCTTGTTTTTTAAAATGTAAATTTATGAATTTTCCAATTCGAGGAAATCTTAATGGTCAGAGTTATTTCAAAGAAGTACCTTATCTAATATTTTTCTGTTATTTTTCCTGATAAAAACATTTCCATACTAATACCTTCTTAGGATCGAAAATAAAAATTAATGTTATTTTCCATAAACTCTAATTAGGAATTTTCAAAATCATCTCATTATTTTACCCTTTTGGAATAAATAAAATGCAATTTTAATTCATTTTTAAAAAATTTTATTCATTTATTCTTATTTTTTCCTTTTATATATTTATAAAAGATGATTGAAATTACTTAGTGGATTTTTTTTTCAGAAAACTATTTATTCCTATTAAATAATATTGATTGAGTTTGATGATAGACTGTAAGTATTACAAAACTTTTCATACTCAAAATAAAAGAAATCTAATGCTTAAAAATACTTTAATTACAGATGTGATATTTCAAAATATAATTCACAATCGATATGTTATTCTAAACCGAACAATTATAGAATTTTTAAATTAATGTATTTTAATATAATTGTATTTGTGTTTCACTTTGCTGCTTTTTAAAAATATAATTACCAAAAATATATGACAACTTTCTATTACAACTTTGAAAATTTATTGTTTTGAGGCGAAAGAAATCCTTGATAGAAGCTATTTGAAAAGTTTTCAGGGGACTTCAAGACTATCCGAAAAAAATATTTTTGAGAAAATATTAGGCGAATTTAAAAAGAATAAACAAATTTACAAGAAAAACTGAATAAATAAAACGGAATATAATAAAAACAAATAACAGACTGGTTAAATGTATTAATAATTCAAAAGTGGTTTTTTTTACGATTTTAGGGTCACGAGGGGTCAATATGACTTTATGAATCCTTTGTAAAGTCTTCAGGCCTGATTCTTTATTTCCACTCTTTTTATTCCATTTAATTCATTTAACTTGTTATTGATTTTAAACTTAATATTTAATTATTTCTCATTTATATTAAAAAATGCAATCAATTTTCAACAATAAGAGGAAGAATACTTGCATTCATTTAATTATCTTAGAAATTGGTTACTACCAAAAAATATGGGCATTAATATATGGCACTTTAAATATCATATTTAAAAAAGCAACTGTCTTTAAAATAAAAAACTTTCATCGATAATCTACTTGATTGCCCAATCACTTTTCTAAAAAAAATAACGATCAAACTATACATTTCATCTTACGAAAAACTAATCTGGTATCAAACTCAATGATCAAAGTTGATTTTTATGTACTAAAATCCCAACCAAATTGCCACACCAAATCAAATCCTTCCGGCAATTTTGCAAACCGAATGAATGTTCCCACACAAATCTCCTTGAGCGCTGGAACTCTTTCGGCTAATTCGATCAGTTCGTGTTCCCACATTAGATCTTTTCGATCGACGATCAGCACACTTTGATCGGGAGCAGAATGCGTCCATTAATTTTTCGATGGAGGCGCTAATTGCGTTACACGGACAGATCTTATCCCACCCCTGGGGTTCTCCCTCAAAATTCCCCTGATTGGCGGAGACAGGGGGTGGACCCTGTCTTATCTCACCACAGATGACAGGACGGGAGACCTAGATTACTTTTGATTCCAGCAGCCCCTCACCCTGCCCAATAAAATGGGTCTGTTTGCTGCGGAGCATTGGATGGGGGAAGTGCGTAAAAATAAACAGGGGAATGGTTCTTGAAAAATGATCCATTTGCTTTGGATTGGGTTCTGGAGCGAAATAAATAGCTGCTAACAAAGTATTTATTTTGTCAGAAAACAATACTCACATCTGAATATTTGTATTTTAAGTCATTCATAGTAACGTGCAGATTCATCAAAGAATTTGAGAGATTTTTTTTTTTTTTTTGACAATTAAAATACTTTCTCTTCACTTCGAATACGAAAACTAAAAAAATGCAATAATTCTACACTTGAACTATAACTAGAAATCTCAATGAAAGAAGTTGAGGCTTATCAAATATCATCTGAATATTAGTATTTTAAGTCATTCATAGTAACATGATTATTCATAAAAAAGAATTTGAGTCCGAATTTTTTGACAGTTAAAATATTTTCTCTTCACTTCGAATGCGAAAATTAAAAAATGCGAGAGTTCTATATTGAACTGTATCTAGAAATCTCAATGAAAGAAAAGACTTTAGATCGATTTTCATGCCTATTTCACATAGTCTCTTTTAAATTAAAATCAGTGGTGGCCGAAGAAAACTATTTGAGTTAAATATCTTCATTTGTATTAAAGTCGGCGATTAAGTTCAAGTATTTAGAGAGGAAGATGTCATTCTTGACAATAAGCCGAGAACAAACAGCATTTCGAAAAAGATTCATCTAATTTTCAAGAGTTACATTGCTATAGCTTTGTAGAACAATAGGTTTTCTATCAAATATATGGAGACGCATGTTAAAATTGAGCATGTTGAGTTCCCACTTCAAGGCCATCTCCAAAATAAATTGTCTTCCCAAGAAATTTCTCGAATGAAAATGGCATTCTTTCTATATAATAACATTATAAAATGTTTGGAATTTTGATCTTGGTGATATGTTATAAAACAGCTATAAGTTGTATTTTGGATATTATTTAAAAACGATTTAATATTGTGATGGTGACTTATGCAAGTGCTTTTCTTTGTGTGCGTCATGACAGCATTTTACTGATTCGTTCTTACCATTTACTTGAGTAGTAAAGCTCCGTTTTCCATTATCTAGCGCATTGAATTTCTTCCACAGAACCCTCACTGTGCGATTACTCTAAAAATACAGGCCCAGTTATTAGTCTAAAGGATATACAATTGAGTCATGTATTAAGTTCTTTTAATTTGAGGTAGTATGACACTTTTCAAACTTAACTTTTACATCTCAGGATGGTTCAAATTATGAACCATCTTTTATTTCTTGTTGAAAAAGAGTAGTATCGTGAATACAAATTAAACTGAATGAGTTAAACAGATTTTTGAATGATTTCACAGCTTTTTCACAGAGAATGCTACTTTCATATAACCGAATTTTTTTCATTACTATTTTATTAGATAGTACTAAAACAATTTAAAGAATAGCCTTATTGGAGACTATTGTAATAAATTTCAAATTAAAAGTGTAATATTTTTTATCATAACACTACAAAGATTCTATTTATACTTTGTTCCAAATAAATTATTATAATACTAATGAAGGACTCTAAGTGAAAAGGAAAGTTTTTTTAAAAATAAAAACGGCTTCTAAAAAGTTTGAATAAAAAGGGACCGTCTTAAGAGGCATCTTAATATGCTGTGATAAAAACAATATTAGCTGATGATTAACTGGTTTTGTTAGGATATGATAACAACCAGTTATGACAGAATTTATGATAAGAGCAATTTCTTTTAAGTCCTTGATAAACTCATCTGCTGATCATATTTCTAAATCTTTGTGAATTACATCATTTCTAATGTGATATGGAATATTGAAAAAATTAAATAGAATATCCTTTAATGGGATTTTTATCTTATTTAATGAGTTTTAGTAAATATTATTCATGTTTTATTCTTCCTAGATGATAGTTTATTTGATTAATTAAGTTTAATTATAATAACGTTCAATTTTAAAGGAACACTAAGGTATTTGGGAATGGATCTCGTAATTTTGAGCCCCAGGTAGATGATGAGGACGACATCTGAGCTGGCAACCCTTCTCCAAACTGCCACACCACACTAGTGGGACAATGCTTATCCTTGACAGATTTAACGAACAACAGACCAGCTTACACGACGGTTCTTCGGCGGAATCGGGACTGGCACCTGAAACCTTCAGGTTTCGTAGCCGAGAATAGACCATCGCTGCCTGATGATTGATTTGAAAATTTGTAAAAGAATAGTTTATTAGCTAGTTAAAAAATAGAGTTTTTACCAATGCAAGTAATTGTTAAATGAACCCCCCTCCACAAAAAAAAAACGCACACACCTTTGCTTTTATATTTGACGTGTATGTTCAAAATAAATTTGCTGTAAATATGTAGCCTCATTATATGTAATAGAAATTGGGATTATTCTTGCTCTAAGGTAAAGGTTGTATTGATGCGAAATCAGAATTCAAACCTCGATTCTCTTATGTCTGAGCATTTCAAACCCATCCAAGAATCAAACCCTCTTTTATTGATGCAATACGAAATGGTAAAAATTGGAATATCTAATAGATTATTAGTTTTCGTGCTACAAATTAAGCTTCTCGTTTAATTCATAAAATCAGCATTGCGAAAAGTATTGGACGATATCCGGTTAGAAAAGAGGCAGTGATAATTGTTTGTCTTCATACCTCTTATACATTGTTTAAGCAAGGCTTAATCAATCATTCATCTTACGGGATGTATAGCTTGATATTGGCTAAGAAGATGATCATTTGTGAATTTCCCTTTATAAGTATTATATTTTATAGGAATGCCTGCACTTTTTTTTAAATATTTTTATTCAACTCGACTTGTTTTTTGTTTGTATTAATCAGTTTTCACTCATTAATCAGTTATCATTCACTTATTAATCAGTTTTTCACTCATTTCTCAATGTGGTAGAAGACTGCAATTTTAATTTTTTGTTAATTAAATATTATTATAATATTTTCAATAATTGACAGTTAAATATTGATTAATTAATATTTCACCTTCTAACTGTGGATTTTTAAATCAACACATCTCGACAATTTTTTAAAAAAAGTTGTGTGGTGAAAGCTTCATAAGCCAGGTAAAAATCTTCCGGACACAAATAATTACTTTTTTCTAGTAGCTGTGTTACACGCCTACAAGTTCTAATGTTTTGTGTTCGGTTCTATTCCCCATTCATTCACAATAGCGACCCTTAACCTTGGTACATCTGCTGTGGTATCCTCTACCGGCAGTAAAAGTCATCAGGTACATTAGAAACAACAGCGCCATCATCAGCATCAAAGACTCATACATGCTCTAGTATAGTTCGTCTTCCCTACAACTCACTGATGAGGGAGTATGGGGGGAAAGCTTCATAAACCAGATAACAACCTCTGAATACAAGTAATTACTTTTTTCTAGAGGATATGGTATGCAACTACAAACCTTAACTTTGCGAGGTTGGTCCTATTCACCATTTACCCACAGTAGAAATTATTTTAATTAAGATTTTTTTTATTTAGCATGTAGAAAAAAGAATATAAAGAATTATTATTAATAATAATTAATTAATTATTATTTTTATAATAATTAATTATTTTAATTTTTTATATTATAAATTCATAGTGATAATTTTCATGCTATTTTCTTGAAAGTTAAGAAAAAAAATGCATGGATCTTCAAACAGTTTTAATCATCTGGAATTGAAATTGTGAAATTAAGAGACACCCTCAACATATTAATAATTTGTAACAATTTGCTTGTTATTGCAATTATTAGTTGAGTAATTCCACTCCTAAATTAGTCAAGTCTAATCATAAAAACTACAGCATTCGTTCAATGGCATACTTCATTTAAATATCATGGGGTCGTAATAAAGAATCTAGGAATGTTCTAATAAGCTATTATCACTGTAAAAAAAAAAATTCCGTCACATTTTATAAGATTTATTTTCCATTTACAGACAGAAAATTGCTGTATTTTCTGTTAAAGTTCCGGTTTTGCAAATCACATTTCAAACCATAATGGTTATTAAGCAATTTTACAAACTTTGACTTTTTTTTTGTAGATTTTCGAATTTAAAAATTCGGCTTACTTTTCTTAAACATATAATGCAATCGGTAAAAAAAAAAGCATAGAGAATAAGGAGAGAAACCTAGACCCCAAAAAAATCGTGTCTGATATCATATTGGTATGAATTACTTCATCATGTCTAGACATGTTATTGAAGATTCTGAAGCGATGAAATTTTTGGTCGCAAACAAAATTTTTGTTCGTTGATAGTAAAAAACACACCCACATATTTCGTTATAAATTCAAAGAATTGCAGACATAGGAAGTTGCAATAGCTGCTGAATTATTACAAAATACTGACTGCCATGAAGTCTGGTTTTTTAATAGACCTAATATCAGTAATTAACAAGAAACTCAATACGTGGCAGATATATTTTTTTCTGTACAAGTAACAGTCAAGTTTCTTTTTGTAATCCTTGGATCAAGAAACGTAAATATTCATTTCAATAAAGATAAATTATTTTATTTAGGAGTATCTAGAGTTTGTATAATCTTCTTCAGTAGAAAATTATGCTAAAGTTGAAGAGATTAATAATTTTAAAAAAAGTTAAAAATGAAATCTGATATGCATATTTTAGTGTATCATGTCAGAACATCATTTCTTGAACGGCCAAGCACCACGTTTTGGTGCAAGTTTAATTATGTTTTTATTCATTTTAATCGTTTCATCGAATGAGTCACTTTGGTATTGCAAACGATTAAAAAAAACTTTGTCCCGCATTTATTGTTTGAAAAAATGATCCCATTTTCTATTTATTTCATGACATTTTTTCCCATTGCTATTATAATGTAATTTTTTAAGGTTTTATTTGCTGTAGTCATTAATTGTTTTTTTAATCAGAGATTTTGTAAATGCAAAGACAACGTGCTATTGAAAACTGATTTTTTAGATGCTCGTGCATATAGTAAAATTTTTATTTTTCGCCCATAGATTTTTGTTTGGCGCCAGGAAAACCTCATTCCCAAAACAGTATCATTTTCTGGCAAGATAAAAGATTCATAATATCACATAATTTCACGTATTTTTAATTTTGATCACATTACAGTTACTCTAGAACATTGTGTAGCCCTTGGTTTATGTTTTTATTTCGATTTATATACTTCACATGATTGTTCCATGAGACAACAAAGAATATTTTGAGATTTCTTTTTAAATATTTTTAGATGAACGTTTGCAAGAAAAGGCAAATGCGTGCATTAGAATTCGATTTCAAGTGCAAAACTTGAAAAATACCAAGATGGATGCCTTCTAAATAATTTCTAACATTAAAAGTATTATCAAAATATTTTTATATTGTAAAAAATATATTGGTAGAAAGGAAGTT
Source organism: Argiope argentata (assembly GCA_026289955.1). Lineage (NCBI taxonomy): Eukaryota > Metazoa > Arthropoda > Arachnida > Araneae > Araneidae > Argiope > Argiope argentata. The sequence continues at coordinate 105,161 of JAOUZG010007507.1, read as the reverse complement.
ATATTTTTATTGCAGGATTGTTATAGTATATTTGGACCATTGGGATTTTATATGATTTCTATTAATCCCTTAACTGATTTATTTTCCTTACTATCTAATAAGATGACACCTTCTATTTTGGGAATTTTTTCCTATTTTGATTCAAATGGGAATCCATCGAATACTTGACTTATCTACGTATTCGAAGTCATTTTAATATTGAATTATAATGGTTATGAATGATTTATTTTTTGTTTACAACTATCAAAATTCGATAAATCGATGCACGTACGGCGTACGGGCAAACCGGTTAAAGGGTTAATAGCCCTTTGGTATACTTAAATTTTTCTAAATTTCACGAAGAAAATAATTAAATTTTTTCAGAACAATTATCCTGAATTATATACAGCTATTCAAAAAGCATATATATTTTTTTCAAAAATAAATAAATAAAAGGTCCTGAATTCTAAGATTAAATTTGAAAAAAAAACGAGTTATGAATACTATTTATGATATGCATCGTGCCATATGTAATATACATTATAAAAAATATAGAATTTGATGCAAAATATATTTATGAAAATGAGAAGGATCTCATTTAATATTTAGATAGAGCATTTGATTTAGAATTTGAAGGACATACACCAATAGATATTTTTTTTACGTTGCTTATGCAGAAAAAAAATCATATGAAAAATTTAAAAGAAGCTATTAAGAAGGTAAGAAATATTATAAAATAATCCTGTATAATATAATATTATAAAAGAATCTCCTTTTAAGAATTATAAAAAATATTTTAAAGCAGAGTTTTAATGTAAAAAATTATTTATTTAAATATCAAATCATGTTGAAATTGTGTGTTCGTAATATTTGAAAGAATTTTAAGAAAAGTTCCAAATTTTTAACGCATTTATAAATTAATTATTGGCTAATACTACGTTATTCAATAACTTTTGGGTAGCATATAACTCTAAGTACATTTCTAAGAGTTTTGAAGCCTAATGAAAATTGACCAAGAAAAACTATGTCATCATAATAAACTTTATTACCTGTCTATGGAACATTTGTTTTCATTGTTGGAGAATGAAACAGAAGATATCGCCATTTGATGAACATCATAGAAATTGTGGAATAAAACAATATCGTCTGCTACATTACATAATCGTCTGTGACCATCCTGATCTATTTAGAATCCTTCTCTCTTAGTATGCTTAATTTTAATGAAATTGTGAATGCATTTAAACATAAAATGAAGAAAAATCTTCGGAGCATTTAGATATCAGTGATATAAAATATTAAAAATAATAATTTGCGAATGAAAAAATTATGCAGAAGATTATTTACAAGATGAGCCTCACTTTACAGGAATCATATTTTTAAAGTGTTCAAAAGACAAAAAAAAATTTAATGGAGAAATTCTTTCTTTTAATCATAGATATGAACATTTTCTTTGGTATGAAATGATATAGTTGTTTTTTTTTTAGAATAGGAAGCCATATTTTCAGTGAATTCATAAGCCTTTTCAAATACTGAAAAAAAAAACTTTTTTTTGCAATCAAAATTAAAAACATTTCCAATTCTATACTTATAAAAAGAAGTTTCATTTCTTTGATACATTATTTCTAACATAAATAATTATTATATTGCTTTGATTGCAACATTTATTTCAAAATAAACATGGGCAAGGGTTAGCTCAATATTTATCAGTTGATTAAATAAAATCAAACTCTTATGTCTAAAAAGTATATAATATTTACAATAAAATGCCTTTAATACTAAGTGGAATATATGAATTTCTTCTAAACAATTTCAAGATTATTTGGTGCTAAATAATTATAACCTTTATTTAATAATTGGAAGAAAAAACTCAAAAATTCATTTTTCGGTAATTCCTTCTGTTGACAAAGAATTAGAATGTAAGAGATGTCTTCATTTTAATTTACAGTGATTTAACTTATAATTTATTTTACTTATTTTCTATCTTAGCTATATATATAATCATAAAATAAATATCCATGAATTGAGAAGTTAGTGATTTTTTAAAAATATAACTTTCTTTAATACTGTTCTGCTTTGAGATAAAATCTTCATTAATATCATTTAATGAAAATTACAGTGCTCTTATTTGATTTATCATATCAAAATAAATTCATGAATCAATGGTTCTCGATAAATGTTACTCTAAATGAACTTGGTACTCTTGAGATATGATTATTCTAGCTTATCAAGCTCAATTAATGAATTATTAATGGCGAAGGATGGTATATCTTTTTGGTTCAAATAATGATGGTGCAATTTTTATATGTGCCTGACTTTATTTTAATGTATAATGAGTGATTTATGGTAGAAAACAGCTCAAATTTCTGTTTTATTTTGAGAAATTCTCCAATAATATTTCCAATAATTTTCTAATAATACTTTTCTGCCAATTTTTGAGAAAGCTCTCTAACTCTAATATTTAATTTATATGTCTCATTGGACAGCATTTCCTTTCTTTTGTTTATGAATAATTTTTCTAAAAGCACAGACAAAGATTCTATCCCAAATCATGTTTAGGTTTGCCATGTATTAGATCATTTACACGTGACACGATATTTGTTAATAGAAAAAGGAAGAGAATATAAAAAAAGATTAGAATGAAATCTGCTATGCATATTTCAATGTATCCTGTCAGAACATCATTTCTTGAACGGCCGAGCACCACGTGCTCGTGCAAGTGAAATTATATTTTTATTCATTTAAATCGTTTCATTAAATGAGTCACTTTAGTATTGCAAACGATTCCAAAAAACTTTGTATCGCATTAATTGTTTAAAAATATCACATTTCCTATTTATTTCACTTCATATAATCACACGCACAAAGTAACATTTTTCTAGGCTTTATTTGCTGTAGTCATTAACTTATTCTTTTAATCAGAGCTTTTGTAAATACAATGGTAACGCATTATTAAAAGCTGATTTTTTAGGATGCTTGTGCAGATAATATAATTTTTATTTTTTGCCCACAGAATTTTGTTGGCGCCAAAAATTTCATCCCAAAAGCAATATCAGGGTTTTATATGATAATTAAACTTGATTATACAGAATCAACCTTTTTCATAAGAAAAAAGTATTTGAAGATGACGTATTTTTTCAGGTTTTCCAATGTTTTAAACCAATAAATTTACAGGTAATACAATCCTTGTTAGTGGAAAAAAGGGAAAGAATATAAAATTAAATCGATTTACATGGCATCCGCATATTTTGTGAGGAAAAAATATTTGAATCGGGCGCACATATTTTGTGTGTGTGTGTGCGTGTATGTGTGTAGGAAAGGTGACTAGGGGTTGCTAAGTTAATGTTAAAATTGAAAACGACCAGTTTAAACAAACACTAAATTTATTTAGCCAAAACACAAATTAACACTAAACAAAATCCCAACATTTAACTTATTCACAAAAGAGAAAAGATTTTACTTAAAAGATAGCAGAGCATTATTTCGATTAAAGGTGGGGACACCAATAGCCCTAATCTTAGGCCTAGTGCATCCGTTTAACGGAGAAAAAGTTAAGCGAACCTCATCCTTTCACATTCCAAATGATGACTGACTATTCTCCGAAGAGAGAAGTTCCTTAAATACAAAGCCGATACTCTGACGTCAGTAACAGATGACGTATTAATTGAAATGACTGGTGTCTGCATCGTTTACAACAATTGGGAATTAAATAAATCGATATGTAGAGTTATATTTCACCAGTTTCGAAAGCATTTAAAATTAATTTATCGTGGTTAATTGGAGATTATTTAAAGTTCCTAATATTAAATCCTTTAT
>JAOUZG010007507.1:55447-87041 GCA_026289955.1 Argiope argentata | reverse complement strand
TGTGTGTGTGTGTGTGTGTGTGTGTGTGTGTGTGTGTGTGTGTGTGTTTTAAATCTATTTATTAAAAACTCAAAACTTCTAATAATAAAACTTTTCTGTCACATATCAAAAAAGAACTGAATAAATTCTTTTATTAATATATTATTAAAGTATTCGGAAATAAGTCCAAAAACACAATAATTTAACTGATTTAATGCAATCATAATTAAATCTGAAGCGAAAAGTTAAAACAGATCATCAAGATCTATTTTAATACAAATCCGAAAAAAAAATCTGAGAAAAAAAAATTCAGAGCATGAAAAGATAAAAACGAATCGAAATGCAACTCAAACAAGACAAAAACAGAAGTCATAATAATTTTCCGCTCTCCCTTTTTTTCCTTTACTCAAAAGAGGCAAATATATCGATTGACTTTTTCCTTTTGCTAATGACAAAGTACGAGCCGCGTGTTTGTGCAAGCTACAAATCTTTGTTTCCTTTATTTCTTTCTCTCTCTAAAATTGCGCGTTTGAATGGTGCTCGATGTCAAAGATCACTCGCGGTGTTTGTATTGGCGTGACGTCACACTGGGCAGCCTACGCGGGGCGTCGATTAAATGGGCCCCGGTAATCCGAAAAAAAGGTAACTACCACAAGACCATTTCGAAAATCCCACGATCCATTTCCTATGTGATTGTTACTGCAGCGACGTTCCGGGAGGCGTTACGCGCTGCGGTTTGCTGTCTTCACAAATGTATATTTGACTTCTTTGTACAGTCAAAGCTTTTAACTGTACGATGCTTTCTTCACAGTCCATTTGGACGAAAGACGGGATCGGGTACAAAATGTAAATTTATTAAAGGTCTCATTATTCTAATTTAAAGATAGAAACTATAAGTATAAAAATAGTAAAAGTAAGATGATTTACTAAAATGAAATATGTCATATAATCCAAAGAGAAATGTGGTGTTTTTAATAAGTAATGAAAAAGATAATACAAGAAGGGTCTTATGAAGATCTTCGACGGATGTTAGGAGTTTATTTTTTACTTTTTTAAACTTCTAAAAGCCAGATATATTTCATTAATTTTAATTTTATATCTATGTATACTATTAACTGAATATGAACAAAAAAACAATGAAAAATTATGCATTTTGTTGCAATATTCGTTACTTAATCAACAAACTCGAAGGTAATAAATACTTTAATAATACTTTTTAGGTAATTAATACTTTAATTAGCTATTTAAACTAATTTTAACTATTAGTTTTCTCCAGGGAGCTGATTTTATTATTTTGGGTATAAAAAATTAAATTGAAAGTCAAATTCTGCAGATAATTTTTTAAAGTAATGTGACAACGCTCGGTGTGAATGTTCGGGTATTTTTCAGAACTGTTTATTTTGAAAAATGCAATTCCGAAAGCTGCTATATTTTTGAATATTTGTATTAAAAGTATTGAAAAAAGCATTTGTGAAACTAAACATCTGTTAAAAGTCAAAAAAAAATTAAAAATTGGGAAAAAAGGCATTTTTTTTTTGCCAGAATGAAATATAAAGTAAAATTCATTTGGTTTGGAGGTTCAACCAATTATATTCTCAAACTTTTACAGATAACTTAAGGAATATGTTATCTTATTCCTGAATTTAAAAAATAAGCTGTAATTCTATCTATTCTTTAAATATTGACATTTCACAGATAAATAACAAGGCATTTTCAATTTTTTTCACATTGTAAAACACTAAATCCACCATGAAATGTTTCTAGATAAATAGATTATTTATTCTCTAGTACATGAGCTGCAGGATATATTGAAAAATTATTATACCAAATTTAAACCAAAAAATATGTATTAGATTTTAATTTACGATGTTTTTCGTTAGAAAATTCTAATATATTCTATAGTGTGGTTATAATTAAACTTCCTCTATAAACAGCATCATACAACGGAACACAGGTGAAAGGATTGCAAAGAAATCTGGTATACAGACTATAAGCGAGATTCCCGCAAGGAAATTTTTTTAAAAAATAGCCCCAAAATGTCCACCACATGACACCCTTTTCCCGAAAAACATTAATTTTAACGCTATAAACAACGAAAATGGAATACAGAAACAATATTAACATTTATTGACTAGTTTCTGGTCATCTTGTCATGAAACCACATTAAATAAAGGTGAGTAAAAAAACTGCACTCTGTTTGAGGGGGAGGGATTCAGTTTGCAGAAACAAGAGTATATTAGGAGGAAATTGCACAAGAAGAACACTTGTTAATCGAGTTCAGAATGATGTCAGGAAAGGTTCTCCACTATCATTCACCTTCAAGACTTCAAGTCGTTGGACTGTGTGTTCAACAGCAGATCATCAGTTGTGATGTTTCGCACATGAAGCTTTATGGAGTTCTTTAAGCCCTTCAACCTCGTAAAAAGATACCGTCATCATTACAGCCCGAGATATCAACATAAAACCGACTGTAAACCTTTTTACCCTAACCTGTTTTGCATAACGCTTCTTCTTATTCGCAAGCTTACAAATCTCAACTTTTTTTTCCCTCTAGAATTGACAGTTTTCCCCAGTTTTACATTTTATTACCAATAGTTCTTGTTCTGGATTGTTAATATTGTTTATGTATTCCTTTTCGATCGATTATTGTATTAAATTTAATGTTTTTCCGAAAAAGGCGCTATCTAGTGGACATCGTGGAACTAATTCTTCTTCTTTTTTTTTTCAAAATTTGGAAGCACTATATACCATATTTAATTACAATTCGTTCACCTGTTTGAATTTAAGGATGCTGTTTTTAGGGAAATTTAACTATAACCATCTTTTATATTTAAGAAAATAGCATCCTCTTATTCGTAAAACAACATTCTCTTAGACGAAAAACAACACTGGAATATATATAAATGCAAATGTGAAATCAATGTAATTTACCAAAAACTAGATTTAGAAACAGAATTCTGACAGTTTTATGTAAAATAAAAACGGTTTATATAATAAGAGTATTAAATAAAAAAACATAGTTTAGAAAAATATTCAACTTTTTGACGTAGTCATCTACCTTAAATAGTGTTTTTAAAGAAGGATTTTTTTTACCACCGTTGTTGACATACATATCAGCCAGTCAACTATAGAAAAATTTAACTGATCAGCCGTCGAATATTAAAACATAAGAAAAATTCTAAAGATAATGTGTTAAAATAAAAATATCTTCTAATTTTTTAATTTTTTTTGTAAGTTTAAATAAATAAACTTCATGAATCAATTGAAAACACAAAATTATATTACCTTTAAAATACCAAAAGACTTAATGCTTCGATGATCTTTTCTTTATAATGAGAATCCTAGGCAGACTTTGCAAAAGAAGCGTAGCAATTATATTGGTTGATTGACTTAATTAAATTAATGACCGTTAATTGAGTAATGCTCACAGAATTCTCAACGCATTTTAGTTGTAAGGAACAAATATATTATTTAAATAAAATAAATGTCTCTAAATTCTCAGTGTTATTAAAACACCTCACTTGGTTTTTAATATTAAGCATAAATTTTGATTATAGTTCTAATCATAATACTACGAAAAACAAACTAAGAAATCTTATGTGGACTAAATTTTAGTAATCGATTTAATTTAGTCGGGTTTGATATGTTGTTTGCTGTTGTTTCTTATGGCACTTGCCATGGACAAGCTCTCTGAGGTAGACATCAATTTAAGCCTGATCAGCGTCTCTTGTTTTGTAGTAGCGCCAACTAAGGACAAGTGTACGAGTTTTGTTACTCACTCATCGCATTCGCTTGCAAAGTACCTTTTTACAGAGGGGGGTACAATCCCACACCTTACTGATAGGACAAAGAACAGTCATGTCCGAACCGGGATTTGGACACGGGACGTTTAGATCACGGGGAGGACGCGCTACCCCCTATGCCAAGACACCTGCGGATTTCATATGTTATAATCTTATTTAAGTAATTTATTTTAGCTATTAATAATCGCAGTAAAAATATTATTTGCTTTATATTTCATTATAAAAAAACCATTTTACTAAAAAATGGTTTAAATTATATTCTTAATAAAAACACCAAACCAAACTTGCTAAACACAAATATGATTTCCCCTCTTTTTTGTTGTTGTTATTTTGCATACGTCTCTTTCAAAAAATAAATTTGACTGTATCCTTTTAATTATCGAAATAAATAACTTTTCTTTTTGAAGATCTAACAAATAATTCTTGGCCAAACAATTCATAAAAGAGTGCAATTGGTTGCTCAGAATTGTGAGTACCACATATATATGTTTTAAATTATTGTACCACATTATTATCATGTCAGAACATGATATTGTTTTAGGAATGAGGTTTTTGTGGCGTCAACAAAATTCCGTAGGCGAAAAATAAAAAAAAAATCCGCAGGCGAAAAAATGTTTTATTTCTGCACGAGCATCTCAAGAAATCGACTTTTAATAACGCATCGCCTTCCCATTTACGAAAACTCTGCTTAAAACAAAAATAATGGCCACAGCCAATAAAACCTAGAAAAATGTCATTTTGAGCAAGTGATTATAGGAAATGAAATAAATAGGAAATGCAATATTTTTTTAAACAATAAATGCGAGACAAAGTTTTTTTGGATCATTTGCAATACTAAAGTGACTCCTTCAATGAAACAATTAAAATGAATAAAAATATAATTTAACTTGCACGGGCACGTGGTTCTTGGCAGCTCAAGAAATGATGTTCAGATATGATACTTTGAAATATGCATAGCGGATTTCATTTCAATTGAGTTATTGTTTTTATAAAAACAAGGATATAGAATAATATTTTCTTAATTAAATCCGAAACCAGATATGTCAACAATTTTAAGGTAATAATGACGTACCTTAACCAAATTCCTCTACATTTTTAAGTTTTCACTTTTGTAAGTACAAAAACAGATAAGTTGTCAGAAATTAAATCTTTCAATGGAAATCTAAAATTTAATGCACATATGTAATTATTGTAATGAAATTAATTTTATACTTCTATCGAAAATATAATGTAACTTGCATGAGCAAATGGTGCTTGGTCGTTCAAGAAATGATGTTCTGACATCATGCATTCAAATATGCATAGCAGATTCCATTTAACTTGAGCCTGGGGATCATTAAATAAATAAACCTTCCTTATATAATAGCAAGATATTTCAAAAAACAATTTTTATTTAAAAATTATTTCCATTTCACACCTGTTTTCAATACGTAGACGGTCCCTCCATAATTTCTCCCCGTAACTAAACGGCGTCAAAACTGGCATAAACTTAAAAGGTATGCGTGATTCTAGCGTCTGACATAATAACAGAGACGGAGTTCGTGCTCCTGTGTTGTGGGCAGCCTTTGTTCCTTCATGTGATAGGCGGATTGCCTGGTCAACGACTACTGCCAACCGCTGAGACGAAGAAGCACTCACCTCTGTTTATTCGCTGTTTTTCTTTTCTTTTATTCTGGATTTTATCCGTGCTCTTTTTTTCCATCGTCCATTAGTTAAATAAAGAGAATTCTACAAACCAAAATTTGAATAGCACCTTCATGTCTTTCTTTTTCGACGTTTTTAACTTTGTGCTTGTAGTGAGATTGCGATTACAAAAACAAGATGATTGTAATATATAGGACACTGAGTATTAATGTGTTAATGATGGTAAAAAAAAGTAAATGGCTAATTATTAATCTATTGAAGGAAAAAAAAGTGAGCATTATTTTGAAGTTAAAGAATTAGTTAAAATTAGTTTAGTTAGTTCGTTTTAAATTAAGATTTCAATAAACAGCGAGTTCCTTCTTTTGTTTTTTCTTAACTAAAATATCTTATTTAAAATATCAAAAATATACAAACTGGGCATCATATTGTTATAGAAATTGTCTTGAGGTACAGCATAATAGCTCATCGCGTGCTAGCTCGCAATTAGAAAATTGATGCTTGAGAGTTTGCACTTTATTTTTTATAGCTTTCCAAAAAGATATGGAATTTTCTTGATGGATTTTCAAATCTCGCATCTTAATATAAATGTCACTATAATTTTTGTATTTTTTCTGTATATTATGCAAATGCCTAATTCTAAATGTCTCTATTTACTAAATATTTTGCAAATATTTTTCTTACTTTTACTTTTCTAATTAACTTTTCTCAAACGCCACCAAATGCTTAATAGGTCGAGGATAATTGATTGATATAGCGAATGAAATAGTACATTTGACTTTTAAAAGATTTTATAATTATTGTTGCATTTTATATTAGAAAATATTTAAAGGATAGTAGGTAAATGGAAAACCTTATATACTGGACAGTTATAAAATAAAAGATTGATATGCACAAAAAAGGTTTAAATATTATTTTAAGTTGATACTCCATCACTTATCTTATTCTTTTTGTGGAATTTAAGAGAATTTGTTGATAATTTCACTTTTTGAATCAAAATTATTGTTATATAAAATCTCGTAAAAACTCTTACATTATGAAGTTTAAAATTTGTAGTTACAAAAAAAATTCTAATTTCCTTTTTTAAAAAAAGGATTTTTTTTTACTTGTGACTAAACTTAAAATTTCTCTTTTTCATCTCTTACCCAATATTCTATACTCTTTCATTTTTGTTTCTTTCTTTCGACAAACATTCAGACAGCAGATCACGAAAGCTAAAAAAAAGATAAAAAGGAAATTGGCTCTGCATATTTCAATGCATCCTGTCAGAACATCATTTCTTGAACGGTCAAGCACCACGTGCTCGTTCAAGTTAAATTATATTTTTACTCATTTTAATCGTTTCATTGAAGGAGTCATTTCAGTATTGCAAACGATCCAAAAAAAACTTTCTCACGCATTGATTGTTTAAAAAAATGTCATATTTCATATTTATTTCATTTCATAGAATCACGTACTTAAAATGACATTTCTCTAGGTTTTATTTGCGGTAGTCATTAACTTATTTTTTTAATCAGAGCTTCTGTAAATGCAATGGCAACGAGTTATTAAAAGTTTATTTTTTGGCGTGCTCGTGCAGATAATAAAATTTTAATTTTTCGCTTACGAATTTTTGTCTACCTCATTCCCAAAATAACATCATATTCTGACATGATAAAATTTAACCAAAGCATTATATAAACATAAATTATTAATAGAATTATAAATATTTGCTTTCTAAAATGGAGTAAAATTCACTATTGTGCAATAATCTTTTCAGAAAATATTAACAAAAAATAGTCCATAAAACCGAAATTTAACTTCATTTTTAGATAGTTAAAATTTGAATCAAAGTTTCAAAAAAGTCCTACAATTTTCAATCGTCTACCTTCCAAAGTACAGGGTAATAATAAAAAGTTCTCGTATTGATGATTTGTGAATTTATTTTACAAAAACAATAGGTTTTAAAAGAATTATTTTTATGCCAATGATAAAAAGCACTTTTAACATAACTAAGGAAAAAATACTGAACTTACATTTATAATAAATGTTCAAAATGTCCACCCCTTCCTTGGAGACAAAGCTGAACTCGTTTGCGCATGTTTTTCGAAAAGCATTTTAACATGCTAGGAGTGATTTCTTGTATCCTTTGGGTAATTGCGATTTTCAATTCACCTACTGTTTGAGGATCACCTTCACAAATTTTGTCCTTTTAATATCCTAACAGAAAAAAGTCCGGGATGGTCAGATCAGGGGATCGAGGTGGCCAAAGATTTTTTGAGATAAGTCGATCGCCGAAAAAAGCAACAAGCATGTCCATGGTTTCATTACTCGTATGGCAAAATTTAATTTACTTGAAAAAAAATCATGAACAATGATTTTTTAAATTTGGAGTACTTTTTGGACACCCGGTATAATTTTACCAGATTTTATTCCCCGATGTTCGAATTTCTTTTCTATTTAAGATCTCTTCGATCAAACAGACAATCTGAGAATTTCACCTTTATCATACGAAAGAAACTATGAAATGACGCATCAATTTACATCGAGGCGCAAGAGCAAAAGAGAGATAAATTTGTGCTTTCAGTGATTTTACTATCGAGTTTTGATAGGGATTTCTTCGTCAGTTGTCGACTTAGGCAGTACCTACCCTTTTTAAAAAATACGTAGGTTTTAAAGCGTAGATTGACATGGGCTAATTTAAGAAAAAAAATTAGGAAATTTGTTTGGATTTAAATTAAATTAAAAGCTATAAAATAATAATAAAGGAATTTGCACTATCAATAACCAGCAAATTATTGCATACAAGCTGTGAATACTTAGACCATTTATTTTATTTTTACATGCAATTTAAAAAAGTACTTCTTTGTACATTCTGCAGCCATTTAGTAGAAAAGTCTTTGCAACTAAATTGGAATAAATAAAATTCTCGGCTGAACAGGAATTACAATTAATACAAGTTCAAAAATTTCCTATTTCAAAAAGATTAGTGCTTACTTTTAGTATTTAAAACTCTTTCAAGGATCATCCCGGTTTGTATAAATATTCCTTGTAAGTAGTTGCCACAATTTTTTAAAATTTTATTTTGATCAGCATATTGTTGAAAAATTGAATGCATTGTATTTCTAGAACTGATTCTACAGTTTATCTAATGATCAGGAAGAATTTTCGGTTCTCTCTTTTATCGCGCTATAACAAATATATTAACATTATTTGTAACGATCCAAAAAACATTGGTTAGCACTTATTGTTTTTAAAAAAATCCCATTTCCTATTTATTTCAATTCATATAATCAGGTGCTCAAAATGATATTTTTCTAGGTTTTATTTGTTATAGTCATTAACTTATTTTTTTTAATCAGAGGTTTTGTAAAGGTGATGATAACACGTTATTAAAAACTGATTTTTTGAGATGCTTGTGCAGATAATAAAGTTTTTATTTTTTGCTTACGGATTTTTGTTGAAGCCATAAAAGCTCATTCCCAAAACAATATCATGTTCTGACATGATAATAAAATATTTTATATATTGTAAGAAGCGATAAAAATTTTTCACGTTTATCTTCATTTAATAAATAGTTAAAATATTACATACATAGTTTCCATTCTTATTGTGGACCATTACCTAATTTCTCATGCTATGATATGCTTATAATTCCAGTAGGGAAAATTTTTTTAATGAGAAGGAGGATTATGGTAGTCTCTTAGTACATTTTTGAAAAAAGTTACGAAATTTAACTTTTTATATGTTCCCCCATCTTATCAATGATATATATTAAAATATTTTCACCCTATAACATTTTAAACGGGCAAAAATCCTTCTTCTGCTATTAAATTTGGTCGAGTTATCAAACATTGAAAATAACTATTTCAGATGAATTTTATAACTAAATTTCGAGTCTATACAGAGCTCTTAAAGGATAATTTGCAAATTGAAATCTTACACCGTTGTGCTGTTTTTTTTTCATTGCTCTTTAAAATAAATTTGTATGCAACCACTATTTTATTTAAATAGCTATAAAACGGTCAATTCTAGCCTCAAAACAACTAAAGATTTCCTTTTATTGTATATTTTGGAATGTCTACATTTTTATATTGAATAGAACGATAGGACAAAGGTCTGTATAAAAGTAAATTTTTCAAATATACATTTATTGACTCAAACAACATAAAGTATAATTCATTCTGTCGTTTAAAGCTTTTTGCAAAATGGAATTATATGGATATCTAAAAAGATTTAGAATTCAACTAATGGGTCACTTTTTTACTCCATATACCAGTAATTCTAGTTTCACCTTAATGCTCTTTCTTTAATAAACAAAAAGATTTCAGTGTTTATGATCACAAATATGACACATGTTTCTATTGAATGACCAACGATTTATTAAAGAAAATTTTTTATAACCACATCCAGTAATCATTGTTGAATAACTTATCAAAAAAAAACATTTGACTTTAAAGAAAATATTTTTATTTTTTTCACTAACGTATCTTACTTTTCATTTATTTTAATTGCGAAAATTGTTCCAAAAACACATTTTTTTCTCTTTTCCCTCCATTAAAAAAAGATTCTTTTATATTTGTACCTTAGAAAATTTTGATGGCACATATTTATGATTTCCAATACGAATGATCGAAAAAAATGTACCCTTTTTTGTGCCATGCAAGAAAATGAGAGTCCCCTCAAACTCTTACAATCTGAAAAAAAATATATGAAAGACACCTAAAGAAAATTTTTGCATTTAGAACAAACGATAAAAACAACACAAACAATATCACTAATATTTTTCATTATGCTGAAAGCGTTTGAAAAACAAACTGCTGTAAAGGTAATTTTATGTCATCTTTTTTTAATACTAAATAATAAAAAGATAAACAAAAAATGTTTTCGCAATGATTATAATCACAGTTTATCTGTATATATTTCCTATATTTTAAATCTTCGTCTTTAATTAGATGTATTAGTAATTAAAGACAGCCTGTTTTAATAATTCCAGTCGTTTCATCAGTAAAAAGTGTAGAAAAAAATTTCATAAAGCTATTCCGCAACAATTTTTTAACAACATTTTTTTCCATCACATCATATGAACCTCTAATTTGGGTAAACACTCGCGGGAATTTGAAAATAATCAGGGACAATTTTCTTGAAACAGCTTTAAATTGATATCTTTTCAAAACACCTATTATGATTAACATTCTAAAATTTGGAGAGGAATTTCCTATTATTTTTATTCTCATTTTTTTTAAATTTTGTCTCTAAAACTTTAAATGAATTCAAATACTCTACCAATTAAAATTTAAGATTTGAAATACTTTTCTTTTTGTACTCTCCATAAATTATCTATTTTAATATTTATTTCCATGGTAAACTTTTTTATCGTGTCAGAACATAACGTTATTTTTGGAACGAGAGTCAACAAAAATCCGTCGGCGAAAAATAATTAAAACTGTAGGCGAAAAATTCAAATTTTATTATCTACACGAGCATCTAAAAAAATCAGCTTTTGATAACGCGTTGCCATTGCATTTACAGAAGCTCTGATCAAAAAAAAGTCAATGACTATAGCAAATAAAACCTAGAAAATGTCATTTTGAGCACGTAATTATATGAAATTAAATAAATAGGAAATACGATATATATATTTTTAATGAATGCGAAACAAAGTTTTTTTATCGTTTGCAATACTAAAGTGACTCATTCATTAAAACAATTAAAATGAATAAAAATATAATTTAACTTGCACGAGCACGTGGTGCTTGGCCGTTCAAGAAATGATGTTCTAACATGATACATTGAAATATGAATAACAGATTTCATTTTAATCTCTTTTTTTCACTTTATTATCATGTCTGAACAGGATATTGTTTTGGGAATGAGGTTTTCTGGCGTCAACAAAAATCTGTACGTGAAAAATAAACATTTTTATCAGTAGTCGAAAAATAAAAATTTTATTATCTGCACGAGCATCTTAAAAAATCAGCTTTTAATAACGCATAACCAACACATTTACAAAAGCTCTGATTTAAAAAATAATAATTTCATGACTACAGGAAATAAAACCTAGAAAAATGACATTTTGAGCACGTTATTATATGAAATGAAATAAATATGAAACGTGATATTTTTTTAAACAATAATTGCGAGACTAAGTTTTTTTGGAACGTTTGCAATACTAAAGTGACTCCTTCATTGAAACAATTAAAAGGAATAAAAATATATTTTAACTTGCACGTGCAGGATATTCTTGGCTGTTCAAGACATTATTTTTTGACCTGATACATTGAAATATGCATAGCAGATTTCCTTTTAATCTTTGTTTAACTTGAATCTTCTTATTTTTATAAAGGAGAAATTCTAAAGCTGTCCTTATTAACACAATATCCTCACCAATATCTTTAAGACATATTCAGGGTAGTCTAAAACTCAAAAAATCGAATAATATTGCGCAATATATATCAAAAAATATCTGGAATCAAGAAATACTTTATTTTTCTCTTCGTTCGATTATTTCCTTCCCATCTTTGTTTATAAAAACCTTATAAGTATTTTCAATTAAGAAAAGCATTTATAAATACGCCTTTCAGTTGGAAATGTTATTTAACACACCTAAAAACATGAAAAACATTTGAATACAATCAAAAGGGCAATATTTTAATGGCACCAACACCCAAACGAATTCAAAATGCGTTGGAATGCTGTTTCTCATAAATCTATATAAAGAAAAAAGTAAAAAACTTTTTTACTATATCTTTCAGTAGCGAAAAAAAAAATAAGTAAAAATACTTAAAATGCCATAAAAATGCTTGCTCATAACCCCATATTTTAACTGCATTTCTTCATCAGCAAGCCACAGTGCAAGTGAACCGTAGGCATCTTCAGCAAAAACCCCTGCCGTGTGGAGGGTGGGCGTCATTCGAGCCTAGGCGTGTGTCAGACTGCAGATCGATGGACGTCCATTACTGATATTAAAGCCAACCTCTCGGCTTTCATGGACAGGTAGACGTGAGACGAGTTTCCCAGATACTTTTCCACCTTTAGTTTTGAATCCCTCTCTCGCTCTCTCCCTCAGAGCAGGGGGGTGGGGGGAGCTGCGAATATTTTACCGCAAACGATCGCGAAGGATGAGCGTTATTTTCTTCGTTTGGCCCTCCAGGATGGAAGTTTCTGGCTTTCAGGGGGGGAAATGTTGCCTCGAAGGGTTAAAAGGGGTTTTGATTAATAAGATGGTATTGGGATTGTGTAAAATGGATATGGAGGAATGTTTGTGGATGTGAGAGGTTGCAGAAAAGAGAGTATTTTATTATTATTATTATTTTAGTTTTTAGCTTAAGGTATATGACTGCATTCGAAATGAAGATTTTGAAAAACGTTTGAAAATAGTTATATTTTTTAAAAAAATTGAAAAAACATCTATAAAAATAAAGTATATCAGCTAAATTGCATTTTTCAATTCCAACTATTAGCTCACACTCTCCCTATATATATATATATATATATATATATATATATATATATATATATATTGCTCAAATTTACAATCATTAATAAAATACTTTCTATTCATCCAGTCAAGTTTAGGTAAATTTTTTTAAACTTGTAGTGGATGACATTTGACTTTAATACTGTTTTTTAAAATATTAATTCATTAACTTTTAGGGGATGTCACTTGATGTTAATACAGTTTTTCACGTGTTAATTCATTTATTTTTTATTAATTAATTTAAGACTAACTTTCTAGCCAAAAATCTTTACTTCCCAGCCGCCAAATAAGTAACGAATTCAGTTTGATTTTTCACCACACCAATGAGGTTAGGCTTAGCATGTTTTCTGCCGATTATTTTAAACGATTCTTTTTATTTTCATAATGTCTGATGCATTCAAAGTTAAACATTGTTAATGAATCAATTTTTCCGATTCCTTTTGAAGTACTTTTGAAGCAAACTTGGTTTTGAATCCTCAATTGGCGTTGAAAATTCAACGCTGGTATAATTTTTTGTTCAATTATTTATAGTAAGTGTAATTAATAAGACGGCATAGCCTGGTTGGTAGGGCGTTGGATTTCCATCCATTGTGCTGTGAGTTTTAACCTGCCAGCCAAAGATTCTGTGTGTGTATGTGTGGTTGATGCTAAATCTATCGTGAGCCCAAAATCGTCCATGTTGTGAGTAATACTGCTGGGGTTTATTGGGTCAGAGGTGATATTTCTCTATTTTAGATCTAAATTAGGATCTGTGAATGAATGGAGTTCACCCTGTAAAGAAGTTTTGTGACGTGTGTGAGCAAGAAGGCAGACTGCTTCCTTCGGGTGTTCAGGAATCCCTATTTGATAAGTTACAGCACCCCTCCTTCCGCTCCATTGTAAAGCGGAAAAAGATAACAAGAACAACAATTTGAATTATTTAATCAAAAGTAGCTAAAATAAAAAATTTCTTTGTTGATCTTAGAAGGACTTAATTTTTTTACTTGTTTTTTTAGTTCAGGAATTAGATAATATATTCTTTATCTGCAAAAGTTTAAGAAAATAATTTGATAAACCTCCAAACTAACTTTTGCTTTATGTTTCTTTTGGCCAAAAAATGCTTTTTTTTTATTTTTAATTTTTATTTATTTATTTATTTTGACTTTCAACAGATATTTAGTTTTCCAAATGTTTTCTCAACCTTTTTTAATACAAATATTCAAAAATGTAACAGCTCTCGAAAATGGCATTTTTCAAAATAAATATACCCGAAAATTATCGTTAGAAGAAAACAATATTTAAAAAAATACCTTGAACGTTGTTATGTACTTTAAAAACTATCTGTAAAAACTGACTTTCAATTTAATTTTTTATACTCAAGATACTAAAATCCACTCCCTGTAAGGAAAACAATAGTTAAATTAGTTTAAATAATTAGTTTAACTATTAGTTTTCTGTAGGTTCTCCAAACTGTTGATTAAGAAACGAATATTGCAACAAACTGCTTAATTGTTCACTGTTTTTTTTTTCATATTCAGCCTAATAGTTTATATAGATATGAAATTAAAATTAATTTGATATATCTGAGTTTTAGATTTTTAAAAAAGAAAAATTAAATTCTTAAGAAATATACATGAGACCCTTCTTCTGTTATCTGTTTTCATTACTTAGTATTAAAACACCGCTTTTCTCTTTGCATTATGGGGCATATTTCATTTTAATAGTTCAACTTACTTTTACTATTTATAATTACTATATATATAAATTCTGTCTTTAGATTAGCATAATTTAAAGTGGTTGTAATCGTTATTCCGGGATAGTCTGTTTGGTATGGAATTGAAACCGCATTCCTTGAGCTGCGAGTTCGAACATCATATATAGAAAGGAGAATGGAAATTTGCCAGAAAATTCACTTTCTATTTTGCCACTTAATATTGTGATTCTGTCCTATTTACATTTATATTTATATGAATTATAATAATTTAATAAAAAGAAATTAAAATAAAAAACATTCTGTTAATCTAAGCGGGAATTGATTTAAAAAAATTGTTTTTTAATATTATTTGTTACTAAAAATGAAATATAGAATAAAATTTTTACTTTAGGGTTTATCAAATTATTTTCTCAAATTTTTTTGAACAGTTTAGGAAATATGTTACCTGGTTTCTGAACTAAATACTAAGCTGTATTTTTATACTTTATTTAAATATTAATGTTTGACGGATAAACTACGAGAGATTTTCAATTTTTTTTCTTACTCTGACACATTAAAAGAACTATACAATATTTCTAATTAATTAGATTACTTATTCTCCAGTTCAGGAACAGCAGAAACTATTGAGAAATAATTTCCAAATTTGAACAAAAAATATGCATTTGATATTAATTTATGAGTTTATATTTGGCATCCATTTAGTATCCATTAAAATATCTGCAAATATATCTACTTAGTATAAAATCAACAGCGTATAAAAAAAGGAATACAGATTTAAATCAATATGCATAAAGACTAAATATTTGATACGTAAAGAGTTAACTGGCATATTTCTTAATGTTATGAAATTTTAGGCAACAAGTAATTTATTCAACCAAAAGAAAGCATCTTGTTTAAAATAAATAGCAAAACAAACTGTGTGTATGTTATTTTTTCCAATATTATTTAATATTTTAGATTGAAATAATAATCTTGTATCGCCATTTTATCTTTAAACTAATTTCATTTTCAATTAATTCTTTATTAATACGAGGAAAATTATATCTTTTAATTTCCATTTCTTGTCTGGACCATAATAATTTTTCATTTATAACGAAAAGTTGGCTTTCTGGCACAGATATGGCGCATCTTCCTCGTGTTCTGCGAATCCCGGGTTCGAGTCCCGGTTCGAGCATGGTTGTTCTTCTGTGTGCTATCTTTGAGATGTGTGACTGTGCCCCACTGCAAAAAGGGGCTGTGCAAGTGTGGGGGGGGGTGTTTCATCTTCATATGAGATAGAAATCAGACTTCAGCCCTCGGGTGCTCTGGGGTCCATACCCTTAGAAGCTACTGCACCTCTCTTTCCGTGGTAAAAAGCAGACACGATATCATCAATTATAACGAAATTCAAAAATAGTATTTTCAGAATTTAAAAAAAGATCCATTTGATTTCTTCAAATGGAAAATTTTAATTGAATGCAAATGTTCATGCATTAATTAAATTCAGCTGGAAATTTAGTGAAAAATCTGTTCATTTTTGCGAAAATGTACTAATATAAAATTTTTATGCAGATAATAACTTTTTTAATATTGAATTAATAAAGTAACATACTTGGCAATAACTTTATCTTGAATAAAATTATTAGATATTGAAAACCATTAAAATGATTTCCTAAATCAGCATTATAATACACATAAAACGTTGCCATGAAATGTTAACATTCTTAAGAAAAGATTTTCAGAACTATATAATGTTAAACATTTTCATGATTCTAATGTCCACAACAGTTTCTCAACTAGACAAGCACGTAGACATATATTACAAGAATATTATTTATAAACATGATTCTTTAGACTCCTTATTTCGATAGATTATTATATTGCGGCAAGATTTTACTGTACAGATATACTTTTGTACAATATGTCCTTTCTGATAACGGATGTAATTTCATTCAAGTAGAAGCTGTGATCAAAACCATATAAAACATATTTTATACAGAAGCTATGGTTAAAAATAAGTTGATGACCACAGCAAATAAAACCTAAAAAAATGTCATTTGGAGCGCGTATTATATGAAATGAAATAATTAGGAAATGCGATAATTTTTTTTAAACAATGAATGCGAGACAAAGTTTTTTTCGGATCGTTTGCAATACTAAAGCGACTCATTCAATGAAACAATTAAAATGAATAAAAATATAATTTATCTTGCACGAGCACGTGGTGCTGGGCCGTTCAAGAAATGATGTTCTGACATGATATATTGAAATATCCATAGTTGGTTTCTTTTTAATCTTAAATTTATATGGTCAGTTAAAGTAATAATTAAAAAAATGAATCTCTTAAACATTTCTATAGAAAATCCTTATTAATAAATAATAAATTTTGATATCCGATAAGGAATACAGTTAATTCTTAGTATTGTTTAAAATTATTTTTATAACCGGCGAATTTATTAAGCAGGCTCCCATCTATTATGGTTGCACAGAACAATCATACCAAAGTCGGAATACTGTTCATATCTTTAATTTAAATCCTGGTCGACCACATCAATAAGGCATCAGCATGTATCCGAAACTCATATTTCACAGAAATTGAATAATTTCCTCAGACCGAAATAAAGCTGATTGCTCATAGTTCATTAACCAACCACTCGCTTGCTTTTCGCCATCAATACCACAACCAAGTTATTATCATTCAGATTACTCGCTTTTGAAAATTAATAACTAATATTTAAATGAGCAGCTGAGTGAGGAGCAACAGCACTTGAAACAGCACTCATACAAATTTAAACCCCATTAATTTATGAGGAGCATTATCCATTAAAATTGGTCTGTGTGCGGCACAATTATAAACCCCGAACTGCAAGAGGGTGGTTGGCTATTGCTTTAAAGACTAAGTCAGTCAATCAATTTCGCTTTCACAATGCGTTTTCAGTTATGAATGAGATCCGGGGATCATAATTTCCAGTTTCCCTTTGAATTCTGCTTCCAGTAGTCATGAAGATGCATAAACCCCCTGAAGGCAGCCCCTTCCTATTCAAACACTAAGCCAGCCACTGGCACTTTGAAGTCTCGTTAATTTATATTACGAGGAGAGAGTTTGTGTTGTGCGCGTTGCCTGTGTGTGCTGTTTGCAGCTAGGTGGAACAGCGAAACCCTCTCTAATGTTTTCTCTGCTGCATTCGGAAAGATATTCTTGGTTTGCAGGCGAAATCTTTCCCTCCTCCCCTTTTTCTGTTTTTGCATTTCTGCTTTGGCTTATCATGCATGCGCACAATAGAATCCTTTCCCTTTGCCTCTATTTTTTCTTCTTTTTCTGCATTCAATTAAATTATAACAACAGAGTTTTGCAACAAACGCTTTCTGAAATTCAACTTCTGGGTTCTGGGTGCAGTTTAGTAATAAAATTAGGCTCGTTCAAGAGATAATTTATTTCTATACTGTTTATTACTTTTTTTTGTCTGATGAGGCTTTTTCTTCTAGTATCACCTCCAAGCTTTGCTATTTTGAACGATACATTGTTACATATATCTGTGCCTTATATGGGAAGCTTTTGCTATAAGAAAAAAAAAGATACAATGTTTTTAAATAATAGTTATCTAGTGGTTATAATATTAAAAAAAGATTAAAATGAAATCTGTTATACATATTCCAATGTATCATGTCAGAACATTATTTCTTGACCGGCCAAGCACCACGTGCAGGTGCAAGTTAAATTATATTTTTATTCTATTTAATTGTTTCCTTGAATGAGTCACTTTAGTATTGCAAACGATTCAAAAAACTTTGTCTCGCATTGTTTGTTTTAAGAAATATCACATTTCCTATTTATTTCATTTTCATATAAATTTGTGCTCAAAATGAAATTTTTCCAGGTTTTATTTGATGTAGTCATTAGCTTATTTTTTTAAATGAGAGCTTTTGTAAATGCGATTACAATACGTGATTAAAAGCTGATTTTTTGAGATGCTCGTGCAGATAATAATTTTTTTATATTTTTCGCCTACGGATTTTTGTTGACGCCGAAAACGTCAGCCCAAAATCAACATCATGCTCTGACATTATAATAAATTTATACAATTAGGATGTAGAGCATCTAGTATAGGGTAGAACAAAATTAACGTAAGATTTAAATTTTCCGTTATTCATGTAGTTATTCAAGTTGTCATCCATTTTTTTAAAAAAACACTTTACGAATGAAAGTTTGCGTTATTAAAAATGCAGCGTTACAGGATAGAATAACATATTTCCATTGTTGAGCAATATTTCAGATATAATGATAAGATAAGAATAATGAAAATAATGATAGCCCCTATTCATGCTGTATTCAATTGTTGGCACTATTCAACTGTTGGCAACCATATTAAAACATAAACCTGACGGCTGATAAATTAAGATTAGTAAAAATAAAGCGTAACACGATAAAATAACTTGTTTCTATTTTTTACAACATTTCAGAAGTAATGAAAATCTGATGGTCATTGTTCGAAAATTTGAGAATTGTCCCCCAAGATCGTGTGATTTAACACCATTGGATTTCATTTTATGGAGTTATTTGAATTCAAAAGTCTATATCATAACGTTTACAGGGAAGCGTACATAGAAGGAGGAAATTTAACGCTGCATCAACAAATGTCAGCAGTATTTAAGCAAAATGATCATTGTAAATTTTGTCAAAGGATTGCATATGCGCTAACAAACACGCGTAGGCCCTTTTTCCCTATATTTAATTCCATACTTAATCCTATCCTGTATATTTTACAATTCAATAAAAATATAACAATTTGATGAGAAAAAAAATGTGATTTTATTATTTAATTGAAATTTTACGATAAGACATTGTTCTATTATGTAATGTTCCATTTTTACTAACTATAAACAATCGTCTGTTAAATAGTTTTTGTTTAACAGATTTGCCAAAACTTTACTGTGCGAGCTTCGTTAATTGAAATCTTGCTCTAATTTTGGGACATCCTTTGCAATCGTTATCGAGATTTGTGCGAGAATATTGGTCATTTCATTTAGCATATAGCGTCTAACTTATTATGAAGATGGATAAATTTGATAAATTTTTTAACTAAACGAAATTTTAGAAAATTACAAGATTTACGAAATTTAGGATCAATAAATTGAAAATTTCGAATTTTAAAAAAATATTTTGATGATTTCCAGACGCATTTATTTTTGAATGAAATTGTAAAAAATATTATATTCTCTTGTAAAAGTTATTATCATGTCAGAACATGATTTTGTTTTGGGAATGAGGTTTGTGGCGTCAACAAATATCCATAGGTGAAAAATAAAAATTTCTATCCGTAGACGAAAAATAAATTTTTTTATCTGCACGAGCATCTCAAAAATTTAGCTCTTAATAACACTTTGCCATTGCATTTACAAAAGCTCTGATTTAAAAAAAACGAGTTAATGACTACAGCCAATAAAACCTAGAAAAATGTCCTTCTGAGCACGAGATTATAGGAAATATAATATTTTTTTAAAGCAATGAAAGCGGAACAAAGTTTTTTTGGATCGTTTGCAATATCAAAGTGACTCATTTAATAAAACAATGAAGATGAATAATTATGTAATTTAACTTGAACGAGCACCTGGTGCTTGGCCGTTCAAGAAATTATGTTCTGACATTGTACATTGAAATATACATAGCGGATTTCAATTTAATCTGTTTATACTTCAAGTGATGTTAGTTTCTTTCATAAGACTAAGTAAAATACAATTACGTCCGATTAATATATTTACATTTATAATTTCTGTAATGCTTTTTCTCTTTTTCTATATGAGCCTTTTGTTATGTTTTACATAACTGAATTCAAGACCAGTTATAAGTTGTCGAAAGGCAAATTTAGGATGAACCCAGCGATTTGGTTCAGAAATGAAATGACAATAACGACATCTAATTCGATAGTACCTGAGAAAACTGAATAGTTGATTTCTACGAATTTAACGTGCAATAAGCCAGTTTTCATGTTTTCATGTTTCATTCATTTATTAATAAAAGCATTAGTATATAATAATCCATATAAAATAAACTTTTTGCAAAAGAAAAATCGTTTTAATAAAAATAGGTGAATTAACATTTTAAATTTAATTTATGGGATTTTTTTGATACAAAGAGTAAAATTTGAAAATGTTATTACCATTTTATACAAAATTAATTACCTGAGATACAAAACCATGTTATTTAAATCGGAAAATTGAAAGTATAGGAAATTTTGTTTAATGTTTAAAACATCTGTTTAAGAAATTCCCTATTGACAAAAACACGACTCTTTCTTAAACATTATGATAAAAAAATTATGTTTTAATATATCTAATGATATGGGAAAAGATATATATAATATAAAAATCCAATACGGTGAAATTAGAATAAAATGTACCACGTGCAATGAGAATGCTCAAAAATGGTAATTTTCAAAATCACGTAATCGACTTTTTTTAATTGAAAATTATAACCATGACGGTAATTTGTACTAATGCTTACAGTTGCCATCTTTTATGTGTTGCTGTTACTTATGGCACCAGCCAAGGACAAGATCCGCTGATACCTAACAGCAGAGTTTAAGCTGGAAGGAGCGTCTCTAGTTTTTGAAGTAGCGCCTACTAGGGCCTAGATTACGACTTAGCTACACACTCACCACATTCACTTGCACAGCCCCTTTATACACGGGGGGACGCATTCACACATCTCACAGAGAGCACACAGAAGAACAACCACGCCCGAAACAGGACACCCGAACAGGACATGAAAAGGGGGCTACTTCTGTGCCAGAAAGCCGGCTGCATCTTTTATTGTTTATCTATAGATAGTCCATTCTTTTCTTTTTTCAAAATCCAATGTTTGTCTAACCAGCGAGAAATACGAGATATTCTTTAAGAAATTATATCAGCCAAGACATTTTTTTTTATTTCTGCGTAATAGAATTCATTATGCTTAAAATAGCAATAGTTTCTCTAATTTTAAAATAATTTTAAATATATACCATAAAAAAGACTTGGATATATCATAGATATATATTTTTACATTATTTGACGAAACATATGTCCATTTATTTATTTTCTAGTTCTTCAGTATCAACCAATGAATCGGAATATGACATAGAAATATATAGAATCATTAAAAAGATAAGCTTTTGAAAAAATGAAAAAAATTCGGATTGAAGGTCACTAAAATATCTAATAAGCAGTTATTTCAAACTAAAAAAACCCACCTAACTCCAATAGCTGATCTACAGAAAACATTTGGTCAAATATACACAACGATATGTAGTTCAAGTCCTCTTATAAGCTTCCATATTTCTCGAATTTCTAAAAGAGTTTAAAAAGTAATAATAAATTTCACTAAGCTATATATTTTACAGCTAAATATTTACCAGGATATTGCGATACTGTTGCTTTATTTCTTTAAACTCAGAATTTTACATTCCTTTCTTTCACATTAATTCTTCAGTTAGAATAAATTGGATTATTCTTCTTTCCATCATCAACCAAATGCACGTCAATTTATGTTTAGACAGTCATTATCAACAAGAAATGGGATACTGATACATTTTTGGTTATTTGAACGAGTAATGAATTTAGAAATTTACGCCAACTTTTCAAATACATCATTTGTTTTATGAGTACAGCTTGCTTATATACCATCGGAATTATAGTCATTAATTTAATCTTGAAAGCCTCAGTTGGGAAAAGCAATTTATTTACAAATAACAGTTCCTTAGCTTATGACGAGCCTTAAAATGTTAAGTTCATTACACCCATTTGGCAAATAATGACAGCCTTCATGGAGAATTGATATACAAAAATATCTATATTCGTTTTCATCTTTTATCGGAATGATTAAAATGGCACTTTTTCAACGCACCAGAATCAAGCCCGAAAATGCATTTCTATGCTCTCAAAGACACCATATGCAGTCCTTCAATCCAGAAAGGCCTCTTAATTTATGGGGAAACATTTGCCTAAATGGCGTCTGCAGCACCCCCTTCTAAATGAAGGCATACAAACGACGCTGACTTCCATGGGCACTTCACAACAAGCGATTCCCTCCCGCAGTTTTGATTATCCCCAGCATTTCCGATGAAAAGCCTCATCCACTTTTAACTGCGTCTGTCAAATGACGGTGACGGCTCCTTCCTATATTGATCCACCCCCGCAATCCGCCCCGTCCCATTCTCTTCCACCCCACCCTCCACCCCCTTTTCTCTCCAGGGAAGAATAGTGACAACGCACTTGATTACACTACTTTCTTGCCTGGGCCTATTCTTCGCATCAGCCCTTTTCCATACATCATGGCCAGACCTCCTTCCAATCCTCGCTTGCAAGCATAGGAAACTCACTCTTTCAGACAGCGCCGTTTTTATTCTGCTCTGACTCTTCGGAGGGGGAGGGGAATTTATTCGGAGCTGTATCTACCCCCCCCTTCTCCGTATTCTTCCTCAATCCCTTTTGGGTTTTTTTTTCTTTTCTTTTTTTCTTGTCTTTTATTCCGAGTTTCTTATACAGGAGTACCCGGGATAAAGTAAGTCGGATTTTAGATCACCGTGCGTAGTAAAAAAGAAAAGGAAAGAAATGTGGAACGAAAAGCGTCTCTCTCGCTTTTCGGCGTAGATACGGCGTGCCAGATTTAATTCTAGGCAGGGAGACATCGTGGCAAGTTATGTTTTGCCACTTGTTTTGGGGAGAGGAGGATCTCTGCGAAGAATAACTGCTTGTACATTTTTGATATACACTTATTTAATATCCACATTGCACGTTTCGTTATCTTTTTCCAGTAATTTAAGGATATACAACACAAATAATTACTCAATGATGTATAATTAAGGTAATAGTTTTGACTGTGGAAAATCCATATTTCGTTTACTAACCTTTTACTGCATGAACTAATAAAGCGTGCCGGCTTTCTGGTACAGAGATAATGCGTCTTCCTCGTGTTCTGGGAGCCCGGTTAGGGCATGGTTGTTCTTCTGTGTGCTATCTGTGAGATGTGTGACTCTGCTCCTCTGTAGAAAGGGGCTGTGCAAGAAAATGTAGTGAGTGTGTAGCTAAGTCATACTCTTGGCCCCTGTTGGCGCTACTTCGAAAACAAGAGACGCTCTTTTCGGCTTAAATCTGCTGCTGTATCAGCAGGGGAGCTAGTCCAATATGGCAAGTGCAATAAGTAACTACAACAACAACAACTATTGAAGCGTAGAAAAACAATTGTTTCACGGTGTAAATAGTTTTATTCAGTTATCAATAAGACATATTAAAAGAAAAATAATGAAAAAGTTTTATATTATGCTCTTTTTCCCCGGAATCACATAGGGCTCATATGCACTGAGACAAAAACCATTACAGTTGAAAAGCCGAAAAAAATTATTATCCGTTGAGAAAGATGAGTATATCGACTCCGTGAAAATATTTTTTTTTGTCAAAAAATACTTCCGTTTTACTCTGTTATCGTTTTTTTTTTTTTTTGAAAAAGAATCACTCGCACTTTAATTGTGCTTTTACACCCACTTGCACAAAAATGAAATTATTTCGAAATGTCATAAAATCATAGATAATTTTTTTGCCTTTTATTATTGCTAAATATATGTATTTGATGGATTAAAATAGTTTGAGTTATTTTGTAATACTTAAGTTGGAAATGAAATTGAATCAAAACTGCAATTCCATATATGGGCCCATATGCGGTAAGGGGCTAACGTAATAATATTTTGGAGCAAGTTGTTGATGGCGTTGTTGCGTTTTTAATCGTTCCTGAATCAACATGACATTGTTTGATGGAAAAATGATGATTATCATTTTGCACATATGAAATTTTGAATTTTGTGTTTTTCTTTCTCCATAACTATGTTATTTGACATAAAATTGGTGAAAGTATATTTTTTCAGTAAACATTTTTCAATCTTTTTTTTTTTGCCAATATAATGCTGTTGGAGTACGAAGTTTGAGACGATAGTTGTAACTATAGAGCATTTTGAATTTTATTACGTATTTCTAACATATTGTTATTTGAATAGAAAATTGCTGAAACATGGAAAACCATATTGTCTGAAGTTGCTGATTTGAGAAAAAGTATATTGTCTGAAGCATTTGAAGCTACAAGAGATTTAAAGTGCTTAAATGTCGCTTCCAGCTATACGAATCAAAAACAATTTTGCTTGGAACTCAAAGGACACTGCTGAATAAGCCATTTAAGACCCAATCTTAGCAGCTTTCAAAACTGTTTATTAATATAACATTGATTTAAATACCGTGAGAAATAAAAGGAATTCTTAAAACTTAAGTTAAACTAATTATTTAAAAAAAACTTTTAACATAAATCAGTTTGAGTCGACTAGAGAATGTTTCGGTGTATGATGAAACCTTTCAGATAAATCCAAGATTCCTTTTTTGCTCTCATTCAATTCCTGACGAAAATAATAATGTGGGTGTGGGGGTGTTTTACCGAAAAAAACCAAAGTCTGGAAAATGTCGACTTTCACTGGTGAAAGTCAACAAACTCATAGTCGCTTGATGAATGTCCGAAATATTTGCTAAATACCCTTATTTCTGACTTACACGGTAAAGGTCGACATGCACTAATGGTGTATGTTGAACATGTCCAATATTTATATTTTCTTTTTCACAATTCAGTCTTGATAAATTTTTCGCCTCTCTTTCTGAAAGGAATGATTAATAACTTAAAACACATAGTACATTCAAAACGATGCTTATTTTGTAATCAATTAATAATACTTTAACATTATTTTAAAATTTTTATTTTAAATTTTAATTAATTAATTAATTTTAATTAAAATTAATAAAATTAAAATAATAATTCTTATAATAATAATTCTTGTAATAATTTATTTTAAAATTAATAGTTAATTTAACTTATTTGCTAATTCAGAAGAATTATCAAATAATTTATTTTGAATAGCATTTATATCAATTTTTTCCTCAATTAAATTGCTAATAAGTAAATTAAGTATGCAGATATTAAGCATGCTTGTAGTTTCGATTCTAATATTAATACAGTATTTTAAAATTTTTATCATAAAAACTGATTTCAAACTAAGCACCATTTTGAAAGCACTGAGTGCTTTAAGTTATTAATCATTCCTTTCAGTAAGAGAGGTAAAAAAAATTTTAATAATTAAAATTTTTTAATTAATTTTAAAATTCCAAGCAGAACAAACGATTTGACGGGGAACAGCCAAATTGTTTGGTCCCTAGCCTCTTCGTTGGTTCCTCCCTTTTCGACATCCACCAGAGAATATTTGTGATTGTCGACATACACCGGTGAGGGTCCGAATGTGCAGGAATGGAATGAAATATTCGATCTTTCACCGAAGTATTTGGTGGTGGTTGACATTCACCGGTGAAAGTCGACATTCTCCATTTTCGGTCTTTCTTGGTAACACACACACACACACACACACACACACATATATATATATTTAACTTCTTCAAATTCCACTTTTCCAAACTGACAGGCAAGCTTTAAGAACTCGACCGATTTTGAGATAAAATAACAGCTATATTGTCGTAGTTCTTCTTCAGTATTTTAAAAACGCATCTGATGACAAAGAAACATACATAATACTAATTGAACAATGGCAAAAGCAGGTAAAAAAATTTATCCCGTAAATTTCAGACCTTCTAAACAAAACAACATCATGCTCTGACATGATAAAAAAAAAGGAATTAAGCAATTTTAAATAAGTTTACTACTTCGAGTTTGTCTATTAATATAAAATTCAATATGATAGCTTTAAGAGCAATTTTACAATAAATTATAAGTGTGGTAATACCATTTTAAAATTTTAATGTAAGTAGAATTTCATAGAGTTTCTTCTACTAGAACAAAGTTCTCTGTATTTAGATTGAATGCAAATGTAAATTTTTGTTGAGAAAGCAAATCAATGTAGTATTTATTACTTCTAAACATATTGAGCAACGATGTCTTTGATTGTCAAAAAAAGTACGAGTCATCATGAACTGTGTCAGTTCTCGGGCTCAAATGATTAGTTTCACTGCAATTACTCAAAATTTTGACCATAATAAAGATCAGAACAGCAGGATTATATAGAAAACCTTTTTTGAAAATACGCAATATCAAAAAGTTTCTGTTGTTTGAGGCATTATTGAATATCAGTAAGTTCTTTATCTAATTTATCTACATTTTATATTAGTTCATTATAAAATATCGAAGGAAAAATTACATTTAGAGAATTCCAAAATTCTATGGAAGAGAGAGCAATTATGAAACTAATAAACATGTGAGTTAATTCTTCTTCAGTATTTATATTAAATTATTAATCGTTAATGACATAATTTTTTGAAGCAAATCAAAGGCCCTTCTCATCACATATTTGACATATATAGATACTGATCAATTTATTATTTACAGCTGCCATTAAGAAATTTCCATTTAATCACTTAGATCGGCGATTATAAATAAATTTTAATTAAATATTTAAAATATAAATACTAAGATTTGAGAAATTGTTTTATATTTTAAATTTCAAAACACATTTTCTATTTAGAAACTTTGTTTATAGAGTTATAGTTCGATTTTTCCTAAGGGTAGAATATCTTCAAAGGAAGCTAATTTTTCAATCTTTATTTTATATTTTTATGACTTTAAAGGCATATAAACCCTGTAGCCAATATTTTTGAATTTCTCATCAATGACCTTTTTTTAATGTAAATGTATTTAAAAAGGTACGAGGCCAAATCTAAAAGTCTTTGTGCCTATATTTTAAAGCCAAAATACGGCTGTGAATACAAAGCGAATATATACATTCCCAGTAGTGAACGTTCCTCGAACCGTCCCAACCGTATCTGCCTTTTGCTCCGATGAGTGGCGCTGCTATTAGTTAGTTAAGATGGCGGTTGCTCTTCAGACGTCCACACTTTATCAGCAGCGAAGTGTTATTCGTTTTCTTTGGAGCAAGGGACAAACGCCCATAACAATTCACAGGGAAATGCACCCCACGTACGGGAAAAAGTATCTCTCTTTGAGAAGTGTTCAATGGTGGTGTCGTGTGTTTCAAAAAGGTCGTGAAGACTTGCATGAAAATGATCGTTCACTGGGAGAATCTGAAACACCCACCTTACAGTCCTGACCTTGCCCCTAGTGATTTCCACTTTTTCGGTCCACTAAAGAAGTTTCTGGCAGCACAGAGATTCACACGGGACGAAGAAGCCAAGAACGCGGTCTGACGGGGGATTCACAGGTAGCCGGAAGAATTCTACCACAGGGGGATCTCTAATTTAGTGCTGCGATGGGACAAATGTCTGAACCGGTGTGTTGATTAGGTGGAGAAATAATGTAAGGTACGTAGCACACTACGAATATTTGTAAATATCTGCATCTACCAGTTTTTGGAGAATAAAAAATAGGTGCAAAGACTTTTTGATTTGCCCTCGTATATTAAATACCACCTACAATTATATCTCCTTATTCACATACTCCTACATGATATTCACACACATTGGAATATTTGAATTTAAACATTTAATTCCAAGAAAATATCTAATAGACAACATCTAGTACTTAGTCGCGTTTTTGTTAAAATTTTCCTATATTCTTTCCACGATAATTACAGTTTGTTTTGTTTGTGATTTTTATCACCTCTGACTTTGATGCACTCTGAATTTAATATATCTTTAAACTTCGTGTGAATATCTTAACATTCGGATTACTTTGAAATGAATTTATTCTTTTTCAGACAGAAATTAAAGATAACCGATTTAAAATTAATATTTTATATCACTCACTTTATATAATTGATTGAAATAAAAATCAAATAAATAAAAATTATTCGCAAATATTTTTTTAAGTGATTCCAAATTTTATCGAATGTTAACTTTGCTTCTTTGCAGTTGGCAACAATTTTTTTAGAATAAATTTTTGTC
Source organism: Argiope argentata (assembly GCA_026289955.1). NCBI lineage: Eukaryota > Metazoa > Arthropoda > Arachnida > Araneae > Araneidae > Argiope > Argiope argentata. The sequence goes on along the minus strand of JAOUZG010007507.1, from coordinate 58,576 downwards.
TTCTCTTTTCGCCTTTCTCCTCTGAACAACGAACAAATTACGCTTCTATAAGAGTGAAAAAAAAGCACAGTTTTGAAGAGAAATTTTAGCTTCTCATCGAGCAAAAGCAAACTGTGATAATAACAGCATTCGAATCGCTAGCGAACATCTTTATTAAATAACATTTTCTTCTTCAAGAGAGCAAATGTGAATTAAAAGAGAGAGAAGCGAAGACACAACAACAGGGAAAAAATGACAGCAGAGAAAGGGAAGATAATCGTAGCTCTTCATGGAAAACGTTGCTAATTTCGCGAGACTTTTCCACTTTCTGTCGTGTTCCTAATTCAATTACCGGAAAAGATCAAGAAAACGGGAAAAAGAAATCATTATAGCGCTCCTGAGAATTCCAGGAAACATACTGAAACAGCGTTACTCTGTTTTAAAAGGTGCTAGATTGAAATTTAATTCCTCATGTAGGAAGGTAACATGAAAAGGGTTCTGGAGAGTTTTAAAAAAATCAACTTTTGGGAGGATTTAGAGCAAGTAATATTGAGATATGGGAATTTAAAATAAAAATGCATTATAATTGCGATGCTTTTATTTAATAATCTTATTTCATGTCACAAATGCATTCATAAATCTAGCTGTTTGTTTGGAATGATTATAAGTTCAAAGAATAAATGTTTCTAATCTTAAAAAAAGTTTTAATATGCACGAAGATTTTCATGCAGATTATTTAATTTTAAATATATCACTTTCGATTTTTCCTTAACTAAACACTTCCAGCGCTTAAATGACATTTTAACAACATTTTTTTATACTTAAATTCATTTTATATTAATGTAAATAGTCCCCCTAGTAACATTTTTGCTTATTTCCTAATTTTTAAAAAGTTGTTAAATTTCTACGATTAGTTCATAATCTCAGAATATATAATTATAAATCTATAATAATAAAATAATTTTTATTCATTCACTCAAGTACAACTACATTTTTTTAAACTTGTAGTAGATGACACTCGATGTTAGTACAGTTTGTTCAAATATTCATTCATTAATTATTCAATCAATTTCTACTATTAGTTCACAATCTCGCTATATATAAGTTAAAGCTATATAGTGTCGAATTCCTTACATTTTGTAGTTACATTGTTCATAGGCTCTCAAATAGACAGACAAATAATTTTATGTTTCTCTTACTTTCATTTACAGATTTACGGATAAATGATCACAATTCAAAAAATGTGTGTTCCATATCAAAAAGTTTTGAAACAAGCAGAATTCTACCTTTTTGATACGAAACTAATTAAAGTTTCAAATCAAAATTTGTGGCGAATTTTTGTGGTAGTTGCAACACTTTATTTTGGGGAATTGTTTCGGTAAATGCATCATTTTGTTTTGGTTAATTTTTTTAGGGGGGGGGGGATTTCAACACTTTATTTTAGTATAAAGAGAGAGTAAAATAGAATCAAATTTTGAAGGCCATTGAATTGCTATTAACATTACTTTTCCTCATTTTACAGAAACATCACATTTTAGTTTTATTCAGAACGAAAAAATTGTATCATATTTTTAAATTTATAAATACAGTATCTAAAAAACTAAATGCATGTGCTCATCCCCTTAAAAAGTGAAATTTTGGTTCCCAAAATTTGCCAAATTTCGGGAGCAATTCGAGAAAAATATTCCCAATCAAAGCTGTATCTCTCCTTCCTCGTGTATTTGAACGCATACATTAAAAAAAACAGTAATCTGGATGAATGAAATTTAACACGTTACTAAAATTCTAGATATAAGTCAAAATTCGAACTCTGTTTATCAAAAAAAAAAATTTCCTCACTCCTTATTTTGTATCTGCTTGAGAAAATAAAAGTAACAAAGCATTCTATTTTTAATTAAAAATTATAATGCCATCAAGTAACAGTTTAATTTTATTAATTATATTATAATAAAAAAGATTAAAATGAAATCTTCTACGTATCATGGCAGAATATAATTTCTTGAACGGCTAATCACTGAAAACGTTTTATTTAATTAAACAATCTAATCTACTTTAACAGTTTAAACTGTTTTTCAAAAAATATTTTTATTGAAGTTTGAAGAAAGCTTTCATAAAGTTAAAAAAAACTGAAAAAATCCTCTCAACAAAAAGGAGAATATTGGAAATTAAAAGGGTCTTTATTCTTCATTTCTAAACTGCAGCCATTTACAATATTTTTCAGTCTTCTAAGGCATATTTTTGAGACAGATTATGTTTAAAATTTCAATTCCTTGCCCACGCATTTTTGTTGACGCCAAAACCGTCATCTCATTGAACTCTCATTGAAGCACCACGTGCACTTGAAAATTAAATTATATTTTTGTTCAGTTTAATCGTTTCAGTGAATTAACGTCACTTTTTGTATTGAAAACGATCCTAAAAAACTTTGTCTCGCATTAATTTTTTTTAAAAAAAATATCACTTTTCCTATTTATTGTATTTCATATAATCGCATTCTCAGAATGACATTTTTCTATGTTTTATTTGCTGTAATCATTAACTTATATTTTTAATGCGTTAGGATGGGTTTAATTTGTCAAAATAGGTACAGAAAGAGATGTTTACATTCAGCAATAAAGTAAACTCGGATTACTCGCGAATTAAATTAAAACAAAATAATACGATAAGAATCAGTACTTACCCACATGTACTGGAAATTTAAAAAAAAATTAAGTATCTAATTGAGTGGAATTTAAGGTCAAATAATGACGAAGAATTACGGAAAGTTGCTCGTCCTTATGTGTGTGTCCCCTTAGTCAGACAAAATCATCAATAAGTAGTTGTCTTTGGATACTCATATGATTATAGTATTAACCCTTTGCACCCCGAACTATAATTAGATACAAAACTATTCACCTAATACAAAGATTTGTTTATTACTATGAAAAATAAATATTCACAATACCTTTAAGTCGAATTTCTTTGAAAAGTTAATCTACATCTCTTAACCATTATGTAGGCATTTTAACAATTAAATTAGAAAAATAAATAATTAAATAAAAAGTCAAAATGATGCACAATCTTGAATGGCGAGTTAGAAGCACCATCGGAGTGCAAAGGGTTAAAAATGTGAGAATAAAATTCATTTCTTTACTTTTAAGCATGTCTTTT
>JAOUZG010007507.1:30643-49475 GCA_026289955.1 Argiope argentata | reverse complement strand
TCTACAGTTTAGTATCGGAAGATTAAGTATTCAAACTCGATTTCCCCAATGAATGATCTACATTTACTTGAGATCTGAAGCACGTAAAATCTGGCTTTGTGAGTTAATTAGTTTACACTTTTGTAGGTAAGAAAGCTGTTTTTTACAACTCATCGTTTGACTGTTTCTACAATTTAGTATCGGAAGATTAAGTATTCAAACTCGATTTCCCCGATGAATGAGATCTGAAGAGATCTGAAGCACGTTAAATCTGACTTTGTGAGTCAAATTTCTCAAGAATCCCACTCAGAAAATATTTGAATAGGATGCCAGCTCTAGAGCCATCCTTGTCCTCTGATTTCGTTCCAAAAACTACAACAAATGCCTTTGCGGGACGTCAAAATGTTACATAGCGCCTAGTGCCATAGCGCGAAACCAGGATAAGTCAACAACTCCTTCAATCTCGTCTGTAATGCTCATATGAAGCATCTCAAACAATTCGCATACACGAGCACCCTAATACACACTTTCCATTCGTCTGCACCCGTTCCAGCCTATTTTTCTGCGGGCATGTAAAGGCACGTGATTAAGGGGTTTATCCTGGCTGTCTGCGCGCCTTGGGAAATCATCTCCACGGCGCACTTAAAGGAGCTCGCAAGCAGAGCGAGAGGGCTGCGCAAACAGCGCCCCGAGGCTCGGCCCTTCCCTTCCTCTCTGTTGACATCTGTGTCGGCGTGGCCGGGCCCTCGGGACTCGAATGTCGCCGAAGTTCACCGAATGTCGCGTGCTCGGCAGTGGAAAGGGAGAGCACGCGGCCCGAGTAATTGGATGAGTAAAACAGAGAAAGGCGAAATTTTAATCAAACAACCGACCGCGCTGTGTTTCCGCTCCGATGTGCTTTTCCATTACGGCGTTCGGTCGTTTTCTCGAAGCGAGACGGTTGTGTAATAATTTTTACCCAGAGCATATGTGTGCGCTTTTAGGAAGGAGGGGGGGGGGTCTTGCTTGAAAACTATCGAACACAACAGAAATAATTTTCGGGATTTGTGGGTGGACTGGGTGATTTTCAATAGCCAAAATGAATAGATGAGAGGTATGATAGAGTATAGCAAGATGGACTTCTACAGCAAGGAAATTCAACCTGTTGATCATACTCACTTGACAGGGACACAAAACAAGATAATTTAAATTGGGGACATTGAAGGTGACGACAAAACGACGAATGATATATCAATTATCACACACACAAAGCATGCTAACATTAAAAGTATAGAAATATGCCTATCATTTAGAAAAGATCATTCACATATAGCAAGGAGATAGGGAATAGTAAAAAAAAATCCTAAATAAGGATGTTACCCAGCATTAACATTTCTTAAATGAAGGTTTTAATGAAATGTCAGATAAAAATGTTAAAAAATATGTGTCTAGACTCATAAATGTCTCCTTTGAAAACAATGCATTGTTTAAGACTGGGCCCATAATTTTGAATCATCATCAAATGACGACTAAGACAGTTGAGATGGACCCCTTGTTTCCAAACTTCCACGCCATACTAGCAGGATTTGGTTTCAAAAATGAACTCCTGCGGTCAAGAAATCAAAACCTTATTAACCTCTGTAGATGCCCGTCAAAGGAATGAAACATTACTTGAATGTAATAAATTGATATAACATTTACTTCTTCATCAACAATCATAAACACTCCATAGTTGCAAGAGATGCTTAAATTTTTCGACCCTGTCAATTGAGATAAAATTTTTTGCAATCTGTTCACACAAATAGCTCTTTCATGCTATTGCATTCTACGGTGAAAGATATGAATCTTATCTGTCCTTATTGTATCAGATAAATATTAACTAAATCTGGAAAGGTAATTTGATTCATGTTACTTCTGCGATTTCAACTTCTTGGATAATGCCTGACTGTAGCAATTGGTCACTCTCGCGTAAAGTTTCTCGCAGCTATCGTGTCCCTCTCTTCTAAGACGTTTGTAAGGTTCTGATTTTACCTTTTTAAGTAAACCCAGTTCTTCAGTTTTTACTATTAGCTCACACTCTCCCTATATATATATATATATATATATATATATATATATATAGTGCACATTTTCAATCGTTAATAAAATACTTTCTATTCATCCAGTCAAGTTCAAGTATTTTTTTTAAAATTTGCAATGGATGACCATTGATGTCAATATAGTTTTTTAAATATTAATTCATTAATTTTTATTAATTAATTAAAAACTAACTTTCTCACCTTTATAGTAGTTGTAATTATTAGTATGGGATATCCTGGTTGGTAGGAAGTTGGATTCGCGTCCCTTGGGCTGCTAGTTTTAACCTGGTCATAAAGTTCTCCAAGTCGAGAGTAATATCACTGGTGGTACTGAGTCAAAGGTGTTCGTCATTCGGATGGTCAGGAGTCCGTACCCTCAGAAGCTGCTGCACCTCTCCTTCCATTGTAAAGTGAAACCCGAGAACAACAATTGTAACTATTTAATTAAAAGTAACTAAATTAAACACTTTCGTAACTTCCAAAATTTTTCCTAATATCCAGAGTAGAAATGGATTTTAAAAAATTGTTTATTATATTACCTGTTTGATTGTTAATTTCTTCTCCTCTGAATTTAAACGAGCTTTCTGAATCACTTTTTTATCAAATATTTCAGAAAGGGAGTCTGCATTTTTGATATTTAATATCATGGTAAGAAATCAATTCACTTCATTTTCATTTTGTAGAAATAGCAATGTTTGAAGCTTATAATATCTTACTTAATGATGCAAAAAACTGATTTAAAAATAAAAATCGGTACCCGATTCCCTAACTGCACCCAACACTTTTAATTACGAACATTTTTCGGTTATTATACTTCAATTTATCTTTAACAATGTTTGATAATGTTTATAAGTGATATGGTATCTAAAAATTTCAATATGTGCGCTTTAATATGTAAATAGAACGAATCGTTTTAAAAAAAATAGATTGGTGTACTCTTTGCCCTACACATAATACTCGCAGACTAAAAACTTTCTCTAAAAAAGGTTTCTTTTTTTAAAAAAAAATAATATTTTTTATTTTAAAAAAATCACTTTTAAATAATTTTTCAATAACTTTATATTTAACTATTTAAAATATACCATTAATTAACTATTAAAAATATTTAAAATGTACAGAAATTTAAACACTTTAAATTTTTAAAAATTATTTGTTTAGTGCTACTGATTTTATTCCAGTAGTTTTTAGAAATTTCATTATCTTTATCAAATTCGTAAGAGAAAAAACAATCACCAAATTTGTTGTCAACACGAAGCTTATATTCAACATCAAAAAGAGCTACCTGTAAAACTGTTTTCCTTATAATGAAACTACATGCGCGAGAAAACAATATTACAAATTCATTAAATATTCATCCAATTATCTTATTACTGGAATTGATTAGGTCAAATTTGACCGGAATCAGATCGAATGTGAATTTCTCCCGGTTTCAGTAAGAATAGGAGATTTCAAAAATGCTACAAAACAAAGGGATGATTTTTTGTGGATGTCGTTTACATCAAAATAATTAATTTGTGCTTATATGAGAATAAAAATATGCCAGTAGATATATTTGCTCTTATATGTATATGCAAACACGATTAACTTCCCCTCTCTAAAAAAAGAAAAGAAATTTTAATGTATCCGCCAACGTTAACTAAAATTGTGTAAGTATCCCGACGAATCTGAATTAAATTGTCCCATATTACGGAAGTATAAGAAATTCATAGATGAGAAAGTTCTTCCATTGGCTATAGAAGTATATAAAAGTAACAGAATAACAAAGCATATATACATAATAATAAGAAATTTTTATTTAATATTTTTAAGGATTTAAAAACTTACATTTATATATTTATGTATTTTATATTTCTACTTAACTGAGATTTTCTTTTCAATAAATATTCATACAGCAATAATATTTTTCCTCAACATTTTTTAAAAGAATGTATTTTAAAATTCCCCTTTTTCAATATTCTTTAACAACCACGTGAAGAATAACTGTTTCACAATTTTTCCATATCATACTTTAGTTATTTAATCCTCTCTTCGGGGGTCTTTTCCGATCAGTTTCTGGATCTCAGCGGGAATAGTTGCGCTATTTTTCAGGGAAGCAATTAAGTGCTCCATCTACGGACTTTCATTAAGATGCTGACAGAAGCAATTCAGTAGCAATACGTCACTCAATTTGTCCCGCTGCGTGCATCCAAGGACAACAAGGTTTTTATGACATAAAACACCACGGGTTGCAAAAGAAGATTCTATTGCTGTTTTCTTTCCACTGTGTGTTGGCAACAATGTTTTGTTTGAAAGATAAAAAAATTTAGAAGATTATTTCAATAAAATATGAGATAAAATTCCAAGCAAATAAAAAAATCCTCAAAGAAATAATAAATAATTTCTTAAGGATTTTTTTTAATAAATGTAAGAAACACTTCATGAATAAAGGCAGAATATTTTTTTAAAAAATTAGTCATTTATATTTTATATAAAGAAGCAAAGTCTTGAGTCACGTTAAAGGAGTGTTAATCATGGTTCATTTAAATGATAACTGGCATGTGAAGTTCTGCTTGTCACATGACTAAAATACCATTATCATTATCTCCTTTCTTTTTTTTTAAATTTGATTATTTAATACTGTTCTCCAAATCGCCAACGCTCTATAAACAAATGAAATTCATAATATAATAAAATATTGTTCGCCAAATCATCAACGTTCTATAAACAAATGAAATTCATATTATAATAAAATATTGTTCGCCAAATCATCAACGTTCTATAAACAAATTAAGTTCATAATAAAATATTGTTCTCCAAATCATCAACGTTCTATAAACAAATGAAATTCAAAATAAAATACTGTTCGCCAAATCATCAACGTTCTATAAACAAATGAAATTCATAATATAATAAAATATTGTTCGCCAAATCATCAACGTTCTGTAAAGAAATGAAATTCATAATAAAATATTGTTCTCCAAATCATTAACGTTCTATAAACAAATGAAATTCAAAATAAAACATATACTTACAATATATAAAAATGGAAACACCTTAGATTTACAAAGAATACTTTATTAGTATTGTATACGACTGCCTTTAGCATATAATACAGCTTGGATTCGCCTAAGAATCGATTTCTACAAGTGTTCAATAGTGTTTAGAGGAATATTGTACCGTTCTTCTTGGAGATATTGTGAAAGTTCTAGAAAAAATGTTGGTGGAGAATATCGATTCCGTAATGAATGCTCCAAAATAGACCATAACGGTTCAATTATATTGAGGCGGATGTTTAAGTTCATCCATGTGTTCATCAAACGATGAGTGGACAAGGGATAGGTGCATTATGATTCTGTAAAATTCCATCTCTTTCAGGAAACAAAGTTTGCATCATAGAATGAATCTGTTCAACTAAAATTTCTCTGTACTTCTACTCAGTGATCCTTCTTTTTAACTTGACAATTATTCCAGCAGAAAACATCGGCACGGCTGCTCATATCATAATAGATCCACCTCCCTGCTTGACGGTTGGAAGAAACAATTACAATCATACAATTTTCCCCAAACATGTACCATGCTTTTTTATGGTAAAGTGTGACTTCGGACCATATTCTTTCTTCCTCTTATCAATCGACAGGTTTTGTGAGATGGCGTTTATCATTAACATCTGGGACAAGTGGTTTGAGAATTGCAGCTCTGTTATAAATGCTCTGTTTATGAAAAGACCTTCTGACTGTAATCACTGACACTGAAGAATACAGATGGATACTGAGCTCTGTTGTCACAATTGCTTTCTTTTCAGACATCACTATCAACTTCACTACCCGTCACTCTCTTTCATTGAGATTCTATTTTCGCCCACAATTTTGCTTTGTTGAGATGTGTGTATTCTTTCAGGACTTTAGACACTGTACCTAGAAAAATTCATAAAAGTTGTGATGTTTCGGTCACCCTGTCTAAATCTAGATGGATTAATACAGTGTAGCCTCTTTGAAAATCTTAGTGGTGTGACATTTTACGAGTTTGAAAAAAAATAAGAAATACAAAACTTTAATGAAGCTATCACATAATACCAGAGTATATGTGTTGTATTTATATGCAAGTAATATAAAAACCTTTTTTTAAATCAATTCCAACTTTTGAAAATTAGGGAAAATTTAGGAAGCTAGGAAATTTTTTATTTTAGTTACTTATCAGTAAATGATTACAATTGTTGTTCTCGTGTTCAGCTTCACAACGGAAGAAGGGGTTCAGTAGCTTTTCAGGCTATGGACCCTTGAGTACCCGAATACCGATCACCTTTGACTCAGTACCTTCAGTGGTACAACTCTCGACAAGGATAACTTTGTGACCAGGTTTGAACTCGCAGCACAAGGGATGTGAATCCAACGCCCTACCAGCCAGGCTATCCCGGCCTAACTATTACAACTACCATAAAGGCGAGAAAGTTAGTTTTTAATTAATTTATAAAAAATTAATAAATTAATAATTAAAAATCCGTGTTAACATCAAGTGTCAGCCACTACAAGTTAAAAAAAACTTACTTGAACCTGATTGGATGAATGAAAAGTATTTTTATTAACGATTGAAAATTTGAACAAGACATATATAGAGAGAGTGTGAGCTAATAGTAGGAATTGAAAAAGTTTGCTATTATTATATTTTAAGGCTTATGAAGCGCATTTAGAACAGTCCCTTTTATTCAGAGATGTTTCCATTATTTTGATAACAACCAGTAATTTAATTGAAGAGCACATTACATACGAATGGCTTTGAAATGAAAAAGTACTGTACAATATTTAAAGGAATTTGAAAATATTTAATATGCAAAATAAATTCTGATTTGAATGAAGTCGCATTAAAATACTAAAATTCAACTCCTTGCACGTATTAAAAGGTTTTTTTTATCCAGGCTAAGGACTGTAGAAGCTCAGTAAGATGGTTCCTTCTAAGGTCTTGCTCTTCTAATGAATATATCCATTAGTGAGTTAGAATATTGTCGTTTTGAATAAACAATTCTGAACAAGGTGCTAATGTCAAAATGATTACCCCAAACATTTCGAAAGTGATTAGTTTGATTTGTTATGCATGAAAAATAGGTTGATTGGGATTTTTCCATTAAGTAGTGTTTTATACAACAAAGGAGTCATTTCTTTCCTACAATATTTGCAAAATTCAGTCTTAATTATAGCTAATTTTAGCTTTCTCCACAATTTGTTGAGTTCTTTATCTTTGGCCATTTCTATCTATTTATTTCAATTATAACAAAAGTAATTCTTAATCTTAAGCTATCAATCTTTAAAATATGAATATATAGATTACAATTACTAAACACTTTTCATAATAAACGTTTGATTGTATTTCGAGGCTACATACATCTAGATGTAGGATATATTATGTGGAAAGTATTATTCTTACATCTTACATTTACGAAAAGAACTAAAGGTAATTATTAGGAAATCCGATAATTAATTTATGAAATAAATTTTTTGAAACATAGATTTGTACTTCACGATATGATGTGAAGCAACCATTTCTCAGATATGGAAATGTAAAGATTCTAATTCACTTCTTAATTGCTTTATTTTAGTTATAATAACGTCGCTGGCTTTCTGGCACAGAGGTAGCGCGTATTCCTCGTGTTCTGGGAGTTCTGAGTTCGAACCCTGGTTGTTCTTCTGTGTTCTATCTGTAAGATGTGTGACTGTGCCCCCCTGCAAAAAGGAGTTGAGCATGCAAATGTGGTGAGTGTGTAGCTAAGTCGTACCCTTGACCCCAGTTGACGCTACTTCAAACAACTGCTGCTGTATTAGCAGGGAGATTGTCCCTAAGCAAGTACAATAAGTAACAACAACACAATAACGCTTCATTTTGAAGCAGCACTTGGATTTTAGGTTAGACGAACCTTGTAATTTTGAACCATGATTAGATGGACGAGATCTGATCAGGACCATCCTATTTGAGCCGTACCAAACCAACTGGAGAACGCTTGACCTGGATGTATTTTACGTGCGCTGGACACGCTTACACAGGGGTTATTCGGTGGAATCGAGTCTCTAACTTACAACCCCCCGAACTCGAAGTCAATATCTTACCCCCAGTCCACCACGACTCACTTCTGAACTGCATCGCCATATTTAGCTAATCACCTCACTTGACATATGAATATGCGTTTGTTTAGTATAATCATATTTGATTTTGTCTGTACGATAGCTTCATCTGGCATGTAGGTATAGCTGTTCTATAAGGATGTATAAACTTGTTCTTATTATGCATAAGTGATCATTCTAAAATATTTTTCGTACTCAGTGCTATTGTAAATTCCAATTTTGATAGATCCAATAATTCGATCGCACCGAAATGGAGCTAAAGTGACTATTTAATATGTTATGTAACAGATTGAACTCTAGAATGCGGATAACCAATCATAGTAATGAATGAGTGAGTGAATTACAGACCGGGATAACCTGGTCGGTAGAGTATTAGACTCGTATTCGTTAGGTTGCGAGTTCGAACCTAGCCAGTCAAAGATTCCCCGAGTATGTGGTGGCTGACGCTCGTTAAATCTGTCGTGGTCACAAAGTCCTCTATGTCGACAATAACACAACTGTTCCAGGTCTAAATTACGATCTGTGGATGGATGAATGAAAATGCATGAATGAAATCCACCCCATAAAAAGGGTTGTGACGTGTGTGTAACTAAATCGTACTCTTGGCCCTAGTTGGTGCTACTTCAAACAAGAGACGCTTATTCCGGCTTAAGTCCGCTGATGCATCAGCGGATTTGTCCATGGCAATTTCCATTAGTAACAATGACATAAGTGGATCGTAACAGTGTTATTATTGTGTAATAAATATACATATTTACAGAAATCTTTCCAGGATTTGTAAATTTAAGAAATTCAAACTCGATGACGATATTTTATTCTATCATGAAATATGAACTACAAGTATCGAAGCCTGGTCAATAGCATTCGGGAGCAGTAATATTATAATGCAACTAGAGGGCTGGCTCTGAGATCAATACTCGAAAGAGAGAATTTTCTTGACTGATTAGTTCTACTTTTCGCAATACTATATATATTTTTTAGGCAGAGTTTATACTTTTTTAGAAAAATCAATGGATTTCGAGCCGTACTAGAGGTATTACCATAATTCTTGTATTTTTTCGAACCTTTTTTATCACCAATTCGCCAAATAGTAGGTTCATATGAAAGAAATTTATAAATAAACAAGTAGATAAAAATTCATTTTAGTTAAAAGCAAATTATAAATGAAGAAGTAGATTTCCCATCGCTGGATTTCTCTGAAATAATTGATAGGGATTTGCAATCTATGGTAAATAACACGTACCCATTTTTAAACATTTAGTGGTTTGAATTGTTTACTGATAAACATAATTCCAAAAAAGTTTTTAATAACTCATAGAGATTTATAGGTTTAAACTTTTTGTGAATTCAATAATCTTGATTTTTGTACTTCATGCACCATAAGTAAAATAAGGACTGAAATGCATGCTATAAAGTAAGTGGAATTCAGTACATTATATTTCATTAATAAAATAAAGCTGACAATTATACAATTCTTTATCTTTAATATCCCTATACTGATACACAATTTTTTTCTTAATATTTATGGCCCACCTTTATCAATTCGCATTAATTCAATAAACATCTGCAAAAAATTATAATTTTTTCATATGTATGACTAGTTTAAATTCACCAAACCACACATTTTTCTAATTCGTATTTCTAAGGAACGTTTAATAAATGGTACACTAAACTTTCTATCTCCAACAGTCCAAGTAATTACAATGTAACTGAATTTGAAGCAGCGTGTCTTTTGTTACTCACGTCAATTCTAAGACCGAAAGAAAGAAAGCCGCTCCCTTATCCGATTGATCAGCACCAGAAAGTGTGCTGAATGGGTTCCAGACAGACAGACAGAGAGAGCAATCTTCGCTTCACCCTTCAGTGCTAAACGAATAAAGGGGGTGTGAGGTCAGCTCTGCGTTCAATTGATGAAGACTTTCACACTCTGCAGAAAATCGAGCCAGATTTGCCATTCAGAGGTTGGCAACTTAGAGGCAGTCGGATTGGATTGGACAGAAGCGTTTTGTTTTGACCCGGCTTTTCGATCCTCTTAAAGGGAAGGAACGGGGGAAGGGGTGGAGGTTTTATTTGTAAAAGGAAAAGAAACTTTCAAAGAAGGATCTGTTTGGAAGGTTAAAAATTGACTAATTGAATAAAAATTGATTCATTTCCAGGTCTTTAATTACTCTTTTATATATATATTAAAAGTGTTCTCATTTTCGAAAAATTTAATCTCAAAAGTTAAATTAATAGTGAATATTTAGATCTCCTTGGGACCATAGGAACAATTTTTGGATTATATGTTTGTGCATATGCGAATACAATAGCTTAAAAATTGAAAAAAAAACGATAATCTTTTGAGTGTGAGATTACTTATTTAAAAGTAAGAAATCGTTAAAAACAAAACTAAAATTAAATTAATTTTAAAAAAAACCAAACGATTATCTCCGGAGTGCGAGATTAATTATTTAACCCTTTTGCTACCAGTGTTTTACACATATGTATGTGACAACCCGCTTTTCTTTTCTGGGCCCGGCGTCACAAATATTTGATGGATGTACATTATCAATTCATAACTGTTATACCAAGTCGTACTGCGCATAGAAGTAGAATGTATATAACAATAAAATAAATGAAAGATGTTACTGGTCTGGCAATAATGGCACTTAGAATTATAAAATATTACAATTACACGAATGGAATTGTATATCTATAGCCTGGTGTCACTTATTCGTACCGATTTGTAAAATTGCACATTTCGCTTATTGGATAAATATATCCCACAAAAAAATGTTGGATAAATATATCCCACAAACTTAGTCAGTTGGAGCGTTATAAATATATCCCACAAAACTTAGTAATAATTGGTATCATATTTAAATAATAAAACTTCTGGGCTGCAGAGGCGTTTTTCCTCCTAAACCCCTGGTAGCGAAAGAGTTAAAAGTAAGAAATCGTAAACAATCTGGAAGATGACGTCATATCATAGAAAAAACAAACAAAAAGCAGTTGATAGCAAATTTATTTAAATATTTCAAACAATACTGGCAAAACAAACCTCAAATGTCATGGGTCAAGTGACTCGTTATCTACCAATGAAAAACTGAATATATTTTGCAACCGTTATTTCGGAGAACCACAAAATCTCAAAACCAGAATAACATCATGTTCTCACATGATAATAAATGTGCAAATATATAGTTAAAAAATGTATACAATTGAAATTTCGCATACGATTTGAACTTTATTATTATAGATCTATATCAAATTCTCTGATCAGATCCATCAACATAAAGATATATTTTTGAAAATAATGAATGGGAATAAATGTTCCAATATACAGGGTGATACAAAATTTGTCGTTCAAAGTTCGTGAGCAGATAGGGAATATCTCAGAAAATCAACTTTACACTGGTAAGTATGTACGCAAACTTCATCTACATGGACAAAATTGACAAGTGAAGTGAATACAATGAAGCCGTAAAGTAAAGTGCTAATGGTTTTGACCTTTATCCCAACAAGATAAAATACACTCGCTTAAGGGTAGGCCTTACAAGTGAGTGTTTAAAATGAGTAGAAACGCAAGGCGGCTAAAAGCAATAAAATTTGGTATAATGTCTTGTTAATTCCGTCCCTTGTCGGTTTCCAAAAAGCTAGCTTCAAAATTCTTATTCGCTCAATAGATTTAGTAAAAAATTCATATTCATTCTAAATATCTATATATCATAGCAATTGTTTGCTAATATCAAGCAAAGTAAGGCTGTCTTACCCAAAATCCATAATTTCATTCGAAGAAAGGGGATAAGACTTTAATTGGAGAGCATTCAAGAGCGTTTTAGAGAAGCCACATTCGCTAGTTTTATTAATATGTATAAGAGGTATTTTGAATATGTATAAGAGGTATTTTTTTTTTACATAACATTTTTTTATCCAAGTCGCAAAATGGATCGGAGTATAATTTGTCCATTAAGAATATCTGTAAATGTCTCTTTTCACCAATAATACTAATATTGCAAGAAAGCAAAATTACAGATTCTTAATATTGCACTGCGATTTAAAAGAAATAGGCCTATAAGTTGCATTAATCTTATATCTTATTATATAAGTATTTAACGCATAATTTTTGTTTGAAGATGAAGGCAGTTTCGAAGACAAAGAAGAAGATTTCGAATTTTCAAGTTCTTTTTATTGCATCCAAGGGTCAAGCTGTATGAAAAAGCGGAAGCGACGAACACAGCACAGAATGACACAACACGAAATGAGAAAAAACTAATGAACATTTTATCCCCGTGTGATTTTAATAGGGATTTTTGGCACGCGTAAATCACAAATAAGGGAATCATAGGGATTTTTTAAAAGAATATTCTAGATGGATATTTTACTTAAAGTACAAATGTAAGCATTTTTACAAAGCTTCTGTAGAATTAAGTAGAATAAATGAAAGGGGATCAGGAAATAAGAGAATATTTTAGAATGAAGTTATTGTGACCTAAATTAAGACAAAACATTGAAAATTAGTTAGAACTGAAATTAGATTTTAAAATATCATTACATATATAAAGAAATAATCAATTTTATAAGCATTAAAAATATTTTTAAAAAATCGCAATTTTAAAACATTACAGAAATGAACAGGTCAATTATAATATTAAAAAACACTAATGTGTATATATATATAATATGTTCGTGCGTAAGTAAAATGGTTAGTAAAAGGATAAATCTGAATTAAAACACTATAACAAGGAGTTAATCGTAATGTTTTAACAAATCACTGTAAATATTATTTTCCTGTATATGCATTTTTATAACCCTGAAAACTGTTTTACAACGCTGAAATTGAGTTGATTCCACGCTTACACAATGAAATACATTAATTTTCTTACTGACTTTTAACTATTGTAATTCCCAAAAGAAACATTAAGCTGTAATTCTTTATGTAGGATGGTAAGAATGTGTATGAAGTACATACATAGTATGGTCATAAATAATGTTTTCTGAATATGTGAGTTTTGAAAACAAGATAATGATTTCCGCCTTCGGGATTGCACTACTTATTTTTGCATTTGAAATGATTCCCAAGTCATTTTTCTCAGTTTCCGTGCAGAAATGACTTAATATCTCATTTGTCTGAAGTCTTTTATCTACTATAAATTTTGAAAGCAGTAATATAAGTCTCCGATACACAGAAATCTATTTTCTGGTTTTGTTCTTAGTTTAATAATAATAATAATAATAATTCCTTAGTTCTTCCTTTTACTTTACTTTGTTCTTAGTATTCCAAAGTCACATATAAAAATTATTCTAACGAAAATTCTTAAATGGCTAAATTTGATAGTATCTTTCTTCTTACTTTCTTGCAAATGACGTATACAAATATAATGCATTGTAATAATTAACAAAATTCAACTAAATTATTCAAAAAATACCTACATGAAAAATGTTTTTTAGAATACTCGTCTGTAAAAAAATTTTCGTCAAAAAGGCAAACGATAATTATATTAATACAATTTGGTGAACGAACTTAACATCAACAACTGTTAATTATAGTGGGGTTTTTTTTTCCGAAATCCTCTCTTTTCAATCTGTATATAAACCCTTAACTTAAAAGCATAACAAGCTTAATCGATAGAAGTACACAAGTGATTTCATTATAATAATTACATATGTGTATTGAATTTTAGATTTCCATTGAAAGATTTAATTCCAGACAACTTATCTGTTTTTGTACTTACAAAAGTGAGAACCTAAAAATGTATATGAATTTAGTACGTGATTGTTACCTTAAAATTGTTGAAGTGTCAGAAAATATTAAACTATATCCTTGTTTTTATGAAAACAATAATTCATTAAATATTAAAATGAAATCTGCTAAGTATATATCAATGTATCATGTCAGAGCATCATTTCTTAAATGGCCAAGCACCACGTGCTCGTGCAAGTTGAATTATATTTTCATTCATTTCAATTGATTCATTGAAAGAGTCACTTTAGTACTGCAAACGATCCAAAAAAACTTTGTCTAGCATTTATTGTTTACAAAAAAAATATATCCCATTTCCTATTCATTTCATTTCATATAATCACGTTCTCAAAATGACATTTTTCTAGGTTTTATTTGCTGTGGTCGTTAACTTGTTTTTTTAGATCAGAGCGTGTGTAAATGCAATGGCTACACGTTATTAAAAGCTGATTTTGGGGGGAGGGGGTGTGCTCTTGCAGATAATGAAATTTGTATTTTTTATCTATGGATTTTTGTTGGAGCCAAAAGCCTCATCCCCAAAACAACATCATGTGCTGACATGATAAAAAAATCCAATAAATGTTTGTTTGTTTTTTCATTAAAATTATAGATTGTGTTGGTTATTCAGTCACAGCTGTCAATGAATTAATAGCTAAATTGCTAACCCGATTGTTTTCCTTATAACATAAACATCAAACACACAAAGTGACTACGCCAAGGACTAAACACCTTCTCTCGCTACAAGAAATAGAATACCACGCTAGAAGAAAAATCCCTCCCCCTCATTTTCCCCATTGCTTTATCTCTCATTTCATTCGATTCTATCCCATATTGAGATGGTGGAGGAATGATAAAACTTCCTCAAGGAAGACGATACAAGAATGGGGAAAAAATGAATTTTGCTTCGTAATTCGTGCTACACGAATACCCACTAAAAGGATGGTCGAAGCACTCCTTTTAATGTGTGCACAAAGATCTTTTTCTTCCTTCATCCAACCGCCACCTCCAGAACAATTTGTCCTAAGTGAGAAACCGTCCCTTGATTCGAAAGACGAGCGTTGAGTTGTTTGCTCAACATCTCCGGGACTCCCCCGGGGCAGATACACAATCCACCTGTTTCCCCAACAAACCACCGAAGCGGATACAATCCACCCCACCCCCTTTTTCCTTCTTTCACTACCCCCCCCTCTTTTCCTTTTTGCTTTCAACCTCGGGGATCTGACCTACCGCCATTTAAGTAATTAGGATCCGTTACCCCTCTCCCCCCTTAACATTTTTTTTTCCTTCGGCCTAGATGGATTGCAGGTCCGGCATTCATGGGGAAAGGGAGGTTCCATCAGAGTAATTGATTTCAGTCAGAAGGGGGTCGGGGGGTTTTGGAGGGCGGAGAGGGTGGTATAAAGTAGCGACGTAAAAAGGTGTGCGTAATGTTGTCTGATTTGCATACCGGTTTTTGACGTTCATTGGGACCATTTGCTTTTTATTGGCGTAGGAATCAATTGATGAGCTTGTGGGTGAGGATGGTTTAGAGCTTTTAAGGTTTTTAGCAGAGAAGAGAGGGATTGAGGTGGTGACAAATAATCGTTAGCTCGGGAGAAAAAGGAGGACATATAAAATGAAAATTGAATATAAAAAAGTATCGAAGAAATTAAAGGTTAATGGTTTACAAGCAACCAGCTGATAAGTTCATCAATCTCTGTATGAAACTATTTCTATGTCTACTTGCTTTAACCAAACAATTAAAAAAAATCTTTATATATCTATTTATCGTTCGAAACTTTGGTTTTACTGTTTTGCTAAGTGAACTCAAATCCTATAAAAGAAAATTCATTTTTAATATATATATATATATATATAAATGTACTAATTACCATATAAAATATTTTTATATAAAATAACATGAAGTAAAAAAATTATCTTATCAACTGCCACTTTATTTTCCATAAAATAAAAATATAATTTCATGCAAAATTTTCTAAAACTACATAGCAATATTTAAAAGTCGATGAGAGGTACTGTTTACCAATAAATTATTTGACATCAAAAAATTAGGTAAAATTTACGTAAACACTAGCAGTGGGAATTTTGAAGAAAAATAAATGAAGTTATTTAAATCTTCTAGAATGTTTTCATTCAAAATGTATGGGACTACTAAAAACAAAATTACTTTATATCTATATAAAATCCTATTTTTTTAAACTTTTTTTTATACTGGTCCCTTTTTTATGCTTCAGAATATTGGTGAGGAAAATTTAAAGAAAAAATACGCAGTTATACAAATTTCTATACAGTTCAACACATTCAAGATTTTTTTTTCTTTTATTTACTAAAACTGTTTTCTTTTAAATGCAAGGGATATTTTCAAAACTAGATTTTAACTTTTGTTTGAGTCCTTTCATGAAATTTTTCGGATGTAATGTAAGGAGAAGCTATCTGATATAAAACAGCCATACTTTAGGTTCATAACAGGTTCGACCTCCGATTCGATCAAAAAATTTCTCCATATGTAAGACTAATGCGCATTTAACTTAACGATATCACATGTTTTCCCAATTTACTCATCTAATATCTCCAAAATCGTACGAAAACAACATCATCCTCTTTATCTGTGACTTGATGCTAAATAATCCAAAAATAGCACTAAAAAACACCCCTAAATAGCCCCTTTGTAACTTCAGATTTTGATATTAATATAACATATATTCAGGCAAATTACGATCACAAAGCTTTGGTTCCTATCCGTTCTTTATTATCGTATCAGAATTCTTAATTAGAAACTCATTTCCAAAATCTACAATATATTTTTAACCCATTGAAAATTTAATGACATTTTTTTATCATCAATCCAACAAAATCCTTGCTTGTCGAAACGAATAAAATAAAATTACAATAATTTTCCATTTTTAAAAAGAATATAGCTAAAGACACATTATAAAAAGCGAATAAAATTAGATTGCATCTTTATAATTCAAAATCTTTTGAAGTACATTAAGGATAAATAATTTGAGGCATTAAAAATTTTAAAAATGAACACCTAAAAAAGGGCAATACCCTGAAAAGATAATGGACACATGGAAGTTTCCATTAATTTTTAACAGACAGAAATTGATTAATGATGTCATGGTATCAAAAAGCAAAATTTAAAAAATAAAAGGTTCACTTTTCATATCAATCATTTATTTATTAGATACTCGTTCTATATCTCTTTATTGATAGATTACTGCTTCATACAAAAATATCGGGTCAAAAGGGATTTTTTTTCTTACTAAATCGTATCTTTAAAAGGAATTTCGGATACCAAATTTTCATCATGAATTACTTTAAGGTAAAAAAAATAATTATATTATCCTATTTATAAGCTATATGAAAATTAATTTTTGATATTAAATTAAAATGGTATGCTTAACTTTAAAGCTTAATATTTTTAGCTAGAATAGGAAAAAGTAATCCCAATGCATATTATGATATCTTTTGTACATATATCTGTAATCGAAAATAAAAAATTGTTTATGAAGAATTCTTTACCAAGTTTTAAACTCTCCGATACTTTCTTTAGACGAAAGGAGATGATTCATGAGAATCATTTTTTAAATTTATAACTTAGGTAAGTTTATTCAGATTCTATTAAATATAATCTTTAAAAAATACAATGCATTATTTATGTTTCAATTAATTATATTTCTTTTTAAAAAGGGTTATAATGTATTTTCTCTAAATAATTACAAATAAATACTCTATTTATATTCCAAAATATAGTTCATTCAAAGATACAACAAAAGTTTTGTATCTTTTAGTTGGGACAAAACGCCAAAAATATTCTTACCCTTTTTTCAAAAGAGAAAAAATTTGGTATTATTAATAATTAAATGCTTTAATAATTGATATTATTGTTAGTTTTACACTTCTGGAAACCATCAATTTATCTTCCAATTCTAAACAAAATTAATTGAGAAAATTTTAAAACACTACGTATAATAAACTCGATAATCAGATGTGTTTTAAAATCAAATATGATACTTCATCTAATACCAGTTATTTATAGAAATATTTTGAAGTACGAATTTATTTGTCCCAAAATAGAACAAAAAAAATTTACGTGTAATGCTGTTTGAGACTAATTACACGTTAGAACCAGCATTGCCTATATGTAAAGCATATATCAAATTTAAAACTAAATCAGCAAAAATATAAAAATTAAAATGACAACGACTAAATATTTTCAAACAATACTTCTGAATACTTTACCATATTACCATAAATAAACCATAATTGCCATGTAACAAACTGAATATTTTTTTTAAAAAAATAAATACAGCTTCACTAATTCATTTGCAACCTTTATAATTCTTTTTCTCTTTTTATCTCAAAAATCATTCAATATTCTATATCAATCACAACTACGTGAATAAATATGGAAAATTAATATTATAACAATACAAATTCAGATTTTCTCCCCGCCATATTTAAAACACATTTCCTTATATTCCAAGTTATTTATCCTGCTAGAAAATTAAATATATAATTAATAATTAAAATGCTAGTAAAGATATAACGATCAAGCAAAATGTAGCATGATCAAATATTTAATTCATTTCCACAAAGTGTTTGTAAAACAAAATTATTTTGAAACTTCGTTAATTGTCTTTTCATAAGAAGCATTTCCTCAGGAATTGTTAACAGAATACTACAACATCGAGCTGATAAGAACACAGACAGATCAATAAAAAAAGTTAATTTTTTTCAAGTTGACAAAAAAATAAATTTGTAAAAAATACGTACACTATGAATTATTAAATATTAAAATGATATTAAATTTTTATCAAATATAATTGTTCAATTCCTATACGCTCAGTTCACTATAAAAGTATTTATAAATATCCATGTCTGTTTAGATACTTTTGTGTACAAACGCAATTGCCGGTTAGTCTAGAATTATAGTAAAAAAAGAAAAGTAAATATAAAGTCAAAAATTTAATAAAATAATT
>JAOUZG010007507.1:12702-30633 GCA_026289955.1 Argiope argentata | reverse complement strand
TTGTACATTGCCCAGGAATTCAAATTCCTAAATCCCACCCCACTAAATTTGCTCTTCTTTAAATCAATACAGATTTTTGATGAAATTATCCAAAGATCTAGAATTTAATTTTCTTTCTTTTTTATTTTGTTGAGAAGTCGTCTAAAGATTTTTTTTTCTCTCAACATTTCAGCTGTTTAAGAATGTACTCCGTAGAGAAAATTTCGTGTTTCGTTTTCCTAAAAAATAACCTTTGATCCAACTATCTACTTCTGATCCGTTCATAATAAACTCGACTAAATAAATTTTTTCTGTATTAATTTATGAATTCTTACAGACTTGACACTAGATTGCCTAAGGCTGTCGTTTTGGTTGCTTTTCAATTTCAGTTAGAAAAACAATTGTGTATATAATGACACAGCTTCTTAGAATTTTGTGACTTTTTGCACAATATATAAATGCGTTTATTAATCATTATAGTTGCCCCTCCCCTCCGTCTTTCATTTCCGGTATATATTTATATGTGTTATGCCTGTATTGCCTAAAAGCAGTCATTTTGACTACTTGTAAAATTTTAAATAATCAAATGATTTTCATTAATGAATTGAGTAAATTTCTTATATGAAATCGAATCCAATCTAATTATATAAAATATAATAAGATCTTATATGTTCGTGGGGCCTACGAGGCAAAAAAATTTAAACTGAGCTATTTATGGTCAGCAAAGTGGGGTCCCGGATTTTTCAGAGCAATGCCCAGAGATAAGTTCAAGCAAATCCTACGATTTATTCGTTCTGAAAAAGAACCGAACGAAGTAGACGCCTTCAAACAAATAAATTTGCCTTGGTTTCAGAAATATAAGGCAAGTTAATTGAAAATAGCCAAGCTTGCTATCAATCAGGGCAAAATATAACAGTTGACGAGCAATTATTTCCAACAAAAGCCAGAGGCAAGTTTATGCAGTATATGCCAAATAAACCCAACAAATATGGCATCAAATTCTGGCTTTCATCAGATGTTAGTAGCTAGTACATTTTGAATGGTATTCCTTACTTGAGGAAAGACGAACAACGACCATCGTCAATCTTCTCAGTGAACAAGTTGTTCTGAAACTGGTCGAGCCTTACACAGACTGTGAAAGGAATATCACGACCGATAACTTCTTCACTAGCATGCCACTCGCGACGAAATTATTGGCCAAATAAACAACACTAGTTAGAACTATTAGAGGAAATAACAGAGAACTACCAAAAGTAGCCCAACAAAGAAAGGATAGCATACCTCGTTTTCCCACCCCCCTATATAAATCGGAAAATTCTGTCCTTAGAATATATAAAAGCAAACCGAGTAAATAAGTAGTTGCTCTAAGTTCCAGGCATAAATTTGTGAAAATGGATAGAAGTAATAAAAAATGTTACCGAGCACTATTCAATTTTATAACAAAACAAAATTTGGAGTTGATATGACGGATCAAATGGCAAGAAATGAAATAAATTTTTTTATTGTTAATAATTACTAATAACTTGTTGTACGACTGCAAATAATATCAGAAAAATTAAAAATTAATTTTAAACAGATTTATTTACACATTAGTTATTCTTTCACAATGCTGTCATTTTGACTACTTTAGGGCAATAAGTTTGCGTCTTTCTAGTGTTAAAATGAAATAAAAAATAAATTTCATTGCGCCTATCAAAATCCCTCTCTGCTTTTATCACTTCGATCGGAACCAGTATTTAATCTCGAAAGTTACCGAAAAGTGGTGGATGAAGATCCCCAGCCTCGAACAATAGGAAGATAAAAAATAAAAAAAAATCGTCTGCTCTTGAGGTTTTAAGGCCGTTCCAGTCGAGCATTTATCGTGCGCCAGTGCAGCTGAGGTCTGAAAATCGGGTCCGCACTCTTTATAGCCCGTAATCGTCTCCCCATCCTCTCCTCCTTTAGGGTGTCGTAATCCCCCCCTCGCACTCCCACGGGCGATCAGAGCAAACAGTTCGAGGGGATTAAAATAAATGTCCACCATGTCTCCGGGTCAGGGCCCTGGGGAGGACACCAGTGGATCGTCGGGAAGCGTTTCCCAGCCAATAGGATGCCAATCTTGGCTTCAAAAGATGCTGATGGAAATCGAGCATGGAGTTGAGAACCACATATCATAAAATTCCTTGTGGAATAAATCATCGTGTTTTTAATAAAATATGTCTCATTTTATAAATACCAATGAATATATAAAGTGAGAAGATGTGAAATTTGCAATTTTGAGCCTTAACTCATTAGCTGGCAAGCCTAAATTGTATGAGGTTATTCCCATTGTCATTTCTGATTCGAGTGTTATTCCAAAATGAATACACATCTTTTGTCATAAATAATCATTTACATGTATAAAAATCAAACACGCGTGCTCTCGTGGTTGGAAATGGGAATACAACAGGACTCGATATCTTTCTTCTTATTTGCGCACGTTTAAGCAAAAAAAAAAAAATCGTGAGATGCACAAATAGATGGAAGCATAAAAATACCCAAAAACGGGACACAATTTTCTGTTAATTTGTAAAGGTTGGTTATTTACTACTAACCATTGCTTGGATTCTGTTTCGTCTCAGCAGATAATGGGATCATGTTTTATTGAATGGCAAAGTTAATGGCTAAGAAAAATAGTTTTTCTTTCATGTTTGAGACAAAAGTCTAAGGTTTAATCGCCAAAAGGAAATAGATCTAATTTTCTTTTTATTCAGGAAAGCAGTAGAAAACACTTGAGCATTCTGTTATTTGAACATATTAACTTTTTTAATAACTTTCTTTAACTTTTCATACATATTATAAAAATATTTTTTCTTAAAATTATTTCTTTTATGTAATAATAAAATTTCTCCAAAAATGCTAAATAGAACTAAGTTGGTATATTTTTTATCAGCAGAATCATAGGAAAAAATCGGATTTTTTTAAATAAAGCCCTCATAGAGGATTGCCTACTCAATCAACGTAAAAACTGCATGTATTAGCGCGACACCTACAAAACATAATAAACTAGATGCATTGTGTTCTTTGTGCAATACGTGATATGCAAACAAAAATTTCAAATCAACGTTATATTTTGAACAAAATATCATTACTCAGATTTTGTTCATTAGTAAGAAAATAAACAACCAAATGGAGAAAAATTCTTGAATGTTGAAGACAAATCACTCTTAATAGTTGTTTCATGCTTTAATGGAAGAAAAAAAATACTTTAGACTAACATTCTTTAACCTTTCTATTGTATGATATTGTTGGCCATTTTTATCTTTCTGATACAACTTTCACTACAGCAGTGACTACCCTATGACTTCCCTTTATCATAGGGCGCTTCCAGGTTAGATCCGCAGAAAAAACATTTCAGTTTACGAATCATTGATATAACCAACTGAATATCCATTTTCAAAACTCCTTCAACTCCTATTATTCATGAACAAAAATAATTTTTATCGGCTTTCTGGCACTCAGCTAGCGTATCTTCCTCGTCTTCTGGGAGTCCCGGGTTCGAGTCCCGGTTCGGGCATGGTTTTTCTTCTGTGTGCTATCTGTGAGATGTGTGAATGTGCCCTCCTGTAAAAAGGGGCTGTGCAAGCAAATGTGGTGTGAAGCTAAGTCGTACTCTTGACCCTAGTTGGCGCTACTTCGAAAACAAGAGACGCTCCTTTCGACTTAAATCTGCTGCTGTATCAGCAAGGGGCTTGTCCATGGCAAGTGCCACAAATAACAACAACAAATATATTTTTATCTTTCTAATACGACTTAAAACTCTAAAGATAGATAAATCATAAGATGATCGAATGTGTGAAAAAATACTTCTGTTTAATAGTCATTGATATTATTTATTCATTCTCCAAGATCTTTCTATTTTAGATGTTCTCAATCAAAAATGATTTTCCTTTTCTGATATAATTTCCAATCCTACAAACAAAGAAAGAATAAGACGCTTCTATCTCAAATTTCGGGTGAAATCTTTTTAAGTTAGGAATATGGATAATATTTAAAGTATTTGCTTTCTCACAGATACTTTAATTTTGGTTTCAGGATTGAAAATAGTGCAATTTCTTGGTTTTACTTCTAATTCGATAGAAAAAGATAATACTAGGCTTCCAAGTATTTATAAAAAGTCTACTTCAAATTAAGAGTCATTGACATAAAATATTGTATATACATTTTTCAAGTTCCTCTATTTTTATTGTTGTTCATGGACAAAAACAATTTTATGTTTCTGGTGCAACTTCCAGTCCTACAGATGGAAAAGACATAAGAAGCTTTTAGATAAAATTTGTGGAGAAAATAAGATAGGTTAAGGTAATGTATTGCACTGTATATTGTTGTGGTATGTACTGAATTCATTTATTGATTCATTTTCAAAAATCCTCTAGCTTTTTGTTGTTCATGATCAAAAACAGTTTCATGTTTCAGGTATAGTCTCCAATTCTTGAGATAGGAAAGGTGAGAAATGTTTTCACACCAAATTTTGAAGAGAAAACGTTGCGAGTTAAAAATCATTGGGATATTTACTGCATTTCCGTTTTCCAATATCCTAAGGGGTTTTTAGAATTAAAACTAGTTTATCTTCTTGATTTTACAGAAATAGAAGGTTACAGCAGCAAAATGTTTAGAAATAACTTTCTTCAAGTTACTGTTATACTTTTTCAGGATCCTTCAATTTTTGTTATTCATTATCAAAAACAACTTTATGTTTTTGGTCCAAAATCTAATCCTACAGAATATAGCAGACTTAAGATGCTTTTAGACTATGTTTGTTTAAAAAAAACACTCCAAGTTAACCCTTACAGGACCATAAGATGTCCAAGCCTAAATATGGTAATACAACACAATATTTTAGTTATTGTGGATGTAAAATAAGATAATTTCACCAGAAAAAGTAGCAGGGTGTACAGGTTTCTTATAATTTCATGATAAATATTTTTCCCTATGGAGCATAAAAGTAAATAAACGAAGAGTAAGGTTTATTAAATCAGTATTTTATTTATTGCTTTGTAATACAAAATACATAATAAAAATGATCATAAAAGTAAAATAAATAGTTATGGTATTCTACGAAACAATTTCGTTTACTTGTGAGGCACAAGTGGACATTGCACATACACATTTATGATGTGTCCTATTTTCTATACTTTTTCTATATTCGTTCAGAAACACATTTTCCTCCTTGGACACACGTTCTATTTTGACATTCAGTAAAAAAAATATCGATTCAATAATAATTGAACAATCGATAACGATTTTGGTGGAAGGTAAAAATATTTCCCATGATCGTGAAAGGGTTAAGGCGACCAGGGGCCTTTAAAAGGACTTTTTGCCCTTTTCACCTTAACAATTTGAAATTTTATGGGCATTAAGGTTAACACTATAGGAGATGACACACAAATTTTTAAAGCATTGTATGAATTTATTTACGAGTTAGGGGGTAATATAATATAATATTAGCTATAAATAACGTTAATGAAAAATGTTCCAGACACTCCAAATTTGTTTGAAAGCCTTTTACTTTTTATTATTACTTACTCTCACCCCTTTGGAACAAAAGTTGGGATTAATCTTGAAGTTTAAGTACGAAATATCAAAATTTACCAATATAATAACTCAAAACTACTGATTTTTTAAAAAAAAATTAAAGTAGTTTTGAATTACGTTGATTAATTTTGATATTTCGTACTCAAACTTCAAGATTATTCCCAACTTTTGTTGCAAAAGAATTAGAATAAGTAATAATAAAAAGTAGAAGGCTTTCAAACAAATTTGGAGTGCCTGAAACATTTTTCAATAACGTTATTTATTGCTAATATTATATTATATTAACCCCCCCCCCTAACTCTTAAATAAATACAATGCTTTAAAAAAATTTGTGTCATCTCCTATAGAGTTACTTTTAATGCCTGTAAAATTTCAAATTACTAAAGTGAAAATAGCAAAGAGTCATTTTAAAGGTCCCTGGTAGCCTTAAGTGTCATTGAGGTAATTTAGCGTATATCCATTTTCACATTTCTTCAGGTTTTATTGTTCATGATCAGAATTAGTTTTATCTTCCTGATGTAACTTCCTCTCATACAGATATAGAAGGCACCAGATGCTTCTAGACCAAATTTACGGTTTAAAAAACGTTAAAAATGATTGATAAAATTTACTAAATATACGTTTTCAAAAACCTTTCAGTTTTTGTCGTTCCTGACCAAAAACAGTTTTGTCTTTCTGATGCAGTTTCAGGGGGCACAAAGGCGCTGTCAGGCCAAATGTGGGCAACTCGGTCGTAGTGCGTCGGCAGTTAATGCGGGGATTATGTCCCGGCGGGTCTGGCAAGCCATTAGCCACTTCATCTCCCGTCCGGCCACATAATTAAATTACCAATT
Source organism: Argiope argentata (assembly GCA_026289955.1). Lineage (NCBI taxonomy): Eukaryota > Metazoa > Arthropoda > Arachnida > Araneae > Araneidae > Argiope > Argiope argentata. The sequence goes on along the minus strand of JAOUZG010007507.1, from coordinate 24,268 downwards.
CCGATGATGACGGTGCGATGACGACTCGAACAGGACACCTGCCCGGACTATCGGCTGACTGCAGAGGAGCCAGCCTTGAAATACAACACCCGGGCTCTCATCCTCATATGCATGGCTTGTGTATTTCGATTAGAAAATTAGATAGTCATTTTGATATTTCGAATTTTTAATGTCGAGTACGTCTAATGTCTTTTTCTAATTAGATGCTCATATAAAGAGTAGGACGGGAATCATTTTTTGTTGTTAAAAACAAGGGTTTCCTATATAAAGGGATTCAAAAAAACTTCAGAATAACTTTTTGCAGAATAAAAATATTTCTAATGTTGTAGACTTTGATATAAATATTTTTTTATTAACCGATACATCCGTCGCCTCTCGTAATAAATGTTCTTTTATGCCTAATACTTCTTAAAGCAAAAAAAAATATTATTTTATATAAAATATTATGAAACAAATTCATGTAATAACCAGACATTTTTTTTTAAAATTAGAATGGGAAAAATTATTTTATTGAATTGACATCCTTATTAGTTATTAACGATTTTTAAAAGGAATATAAAACTTAACTAACCATTGAAAGCAATAATGTGAAGACAAATAAATAATTTAAAATACCTAAAATATATTCTGTAGGAAATGAAAAATTAAATTAAGGTTAAACTGTGTAATAATTATTTATGAGTTTTCATTTTTTATTTAGGTCAAAGTATTTTTTCAGATCAAAATTTGTTATTAAATTATAAACATAATATTTTTTTCTCTTACAAAAATCCAACAATTAAATAAACATTAAAAATTCAACAAATAATAAGAAAAATTTTGCTGCTTACTGCTTTTACTTAAAAATGAACTAATTGTTTTTAAAAAAAATAACAAAAATATACGATTTGTCTAAAAAATATTCAAGGTGATTAAATTATATCTATTTATTACTGAATTTAGACTTTTAAAATGCTACTTAAAATAGATAAGTTTGCGTTTATTTCATTACGAGTTATTTTTTTTATCGCAAATTAATGGCTTGTATTGCTACTATTTGGATGTACGAGTTTTCGTTACTAATCCGTCCAAATACAAATTGCTTTTATTTTTACGGGCGAATGTCTTCACCCCATGAAGTTTATCTAGTAGGCAAAACAACTTTTACAGAGCTTGCTTCACAATAACGGTTTTCCAACTAATTAATACATCATGAATTTAAGATTTTTTTAATATTTTCTTTTTGGTTTTACTGTTTATTTCATCGTATTTTTTTACTTGGTTGTGATCTTTAAGCTGATACCCGTTTTCAGGCCTTCGTTATCTCATTTTCGATGAAATAATGACATCAGGGCGACAAATGTTTAATAACTAATCGCCTTTAACGACCAGCTGGCTCATAAGATATTGCTTATATTTAATATTAATTCAATCGTATAATTATAGTACATTACTGAGTATCCACCTAATGTGGCGGGAAGGCAAGCCGGATAGCAAGAAAGCCGAATTTCTACGAACTCATTTATTTGCCCACCAATTCCAGAAGGCAAAGTTTTTATATTAAAACTCATTGTTACGATGCAGGTTTTCCCACTACTTACTAAGGGCTAAGCATTACATTTATCTCGAGCCACATAGAATGTGAACGCTGCCCCAGCCAGGAGAATAATATAAGCAGTTGCCAATAACGTGTCGAGCTAAAATAGGAGACTCTGTGCCAGTAGTTTATATATATTTATATACTACGCTACATTTTTTCAAGCATTAATTAAAGAAAAAGTAAATTAAAGCATATAAACTGTTCACGTTTTAGCTCAAATTCTGTAATGCCTTACTTAAATGCGGAAAACATAAACAAAACATTAACGTAAAACGTATGCCTAATTCTTTAAAAAATTAAGTGAAACTTTCTTCTTTTTAGACTGATATATGATTGTGCAGATATGAAAAGATACCCTAATGCATTTTGACCTGACATTCCTGACACAATTCCTATTTTGCATAAGGTATGTATGAAGATCGTAGCAGATACCCTCTTTCCAATACCTTGGAAATGTTGAAAGGACTTGCCTTCCTCGTTCAATCACGATAAAAGAAAACTAGGCCGGATAGTACGGAAGTCGAGTAGTCGATAACCGGATACTCGAGAGTGTACTGTAATTAATGATTTCATCATATTGTTAAACATTTAAACCTTGTTGTTTTAATTCTCTTATTCAAATTATATTTATAGTGTAAATGAACTTTTCTAATGAAGATAAGTTCCATGACATTACATTATTAGAAACGTAATCGTAATTATCTAACAATCGACGGTACTGCAACTTCCCTTTTTTATTTGTCTTGTAAACTGCGCATGTATTAAACCTAATCCTTTTACTCTAACTTACAAAATTAAAATAAATTCACTCGATCAAATATTTGATGAAATGATGAAGATGGTTTGTGTATATCTATTGTTGGAAATGAGACAAAAATAATAATATTCTTTAATTTGTTATCATAAATATGACATTTTTTTATAAAAAAAAATGAAACAATAAGTAGCAGGCTCACTTACGCAGCAGCTGGTTTTCTGGGAGTTCCAGATGTAAATGAGATCTCAAGTGTACACCTTTATTTAATCAGGAATTTACAGAAGTAAGCAATGTACAAGAAAAATTGTGCAATGTAGATCATATCACTGATCCTCCGACCCTCTTGAAATCACACGGATTAAAATACTGAATGTCCGAACCGCCACAGCAGTAACACTGGCAAGATTTGTGATTGAATCCTAAGGGCTATCACCGGCCACGTTACAACCCTTCACGTAGGAAGTAATCCCCTTATTGATCGCAGGAGCTAGATCCACCACCTATTTGTTTACTCTCCAAGGGGACGAGATCCAACCACCATACCGGAAGCATCTCATCCTCTTTTCGAGATGCCCTGAGGGGGGATGGAGAATGTAATGTATACAAATGAAAGAGAAAACACACACAGTTTCTCCAACTTCGGCACAGAAATTCGTAGCACAGTACAAAAGCAACTTTTATGCAATAATGTGTACTGAAGTAATCGAGGAAAACTCAAAACTTCAACTAAGTCTAATTAGTTAGATTAAAAAAAATCAAGTGCTTATTTCCATTCCCCAAGGTATTATGTGCTAACTTTGATAATAAAGATAGAATAAAAATCGAATATTTAGGAGCATGAATCCCTTGTTGCTAACGACACATGTTATTATTGCCTTTCATAAGTGTACATTCTAATTAGAAGTGTAATTCCGTGTTACACGATGAAATAAATTTGTTTGCCCATTTTAGTTTTCGTCTCATTCAGTAAGTTGATAATTAAGTTTAGTTAGGATAAAGAGAAAAAATGAAAATTTCATCCGTATGTACAAAAAACTTTTCCAAAAATTATCAACTGAATATGAAATTGACAAAGTATTACCTTGACTTGTAAAAAAATGTACTTATAGTAATGTAACGATAAATTTTATACGAAACATTGTTTTTTTTTTTTAATATTAAGCATTAAAGAAGCAATTAAAATTTAGAAAGAAGGGATTCATTTAAAAAATATTCAAAACAGAACATTTAATTATTTTAAAAGGTACTTATTTTTCAACTTTTTTACAAATATTTAATTTAGTTATGACAGAATTAAAGGTATTTATTATTAACTATAGAAATATTTTCTGTTCCAATCGTATGTATACAAATTATTTTAATGTGTCAAAAACTGCAAAAAAAACGTTTAGTTGAATCCATATTTCTCTTAATTGAAATATTAAAAACATTGTTTGTTATATAATCTCATCAATTAAAATATATATAATTTCTCAAAAGAAAGCAATTGGAGAAAACTGGAAAAGAAATTCAAAGATGTTCCGTTTTTTAAAAAAGTGAGCTTCATATATTTCTTATATTTCACTTTTAGCTCATATATTTCGTTTCATATATTTTAATTAATATTAAGGTAACTATTGTAATAAATTCTTTTTACTGCTCATGTTAAAATTTAAAGACCTATGAAATTCTGTTTCGTATAATATAATAGCTTCAAAAAGCATAAATAAACCTGATGGTATTTTTCATCGTATGTAGACGCTCTATTAAATTCTATATTCCCCTTTCACTTACCTAATTCTATTCTATTTATTTTTATAAACTGGATTATTTTATCTTATAAAATCGAATAATCATAAAAATTAATATGTATACTGAAAGAAAAAAAACTAAAAAATAACATGTTCATAAAAAGATTATTGCAATAATGTTTAAAAGTCATACAATCTATGTTTTAAGGTTTGTGTGCTGACACTGAATTAATTTTTTTTCATGAAAATTTAAAAATTCTTCCTTTTTTTAAAAAATATTAAGTTATGGTGGAATCGGAGTTGCCTTTCTGTTTATATATGATTCTAACATTAAAAGCAACAGTTATGATTGGATCAAGCTGTCTTTATATTACAGGAAATATATATATCTTACTCTATATTGTTACATGTGTAAGGTCATTTACCTTACTCTATATTACAGATGTAAGGTCATTTCAATTGCCATAGAAAGTAGTAGGTATTGACAGAGACTCTTGAATATACCAACCAGAGGTGAAAACAAGTTGCACTATGGCTCTATTTTGAGAATTTAAAATAATTACCTCGTTCTTTATTCGTGAGACCCACTTTATTTCAATGTTATTATTTACTTGTAACATGTCGACCAGTCTTATTATTATCTGTTGGTGATCATTTTAGCTTGCCGCAACAGTATGAATTTAAAAATTTGAACGATCAAAATCACCATTAACATTAAAAAGAGCCCCTAGATATTGTATTATAACAAGAATTGTAAACATAGTCTAGTAATACTATTTGAATGAGGGACATTCCTAAGCGTTTATAAACATTTCCTCTCAATTAAATTCTGAAATGCAATTGAGGAGTCATGAAAATTTCAATACAATCGGTGAAAATCAGATCCCGTGGTTACAGAAAGTTTTAAAAAAAATCAGTTCTCACTATCTTTAAACTTGTAGCCAGTTGAGTATAATGCACCCAATTCAGAAAGTAGTTTTTATCCCATCCGCTGCCAACACACGAATATACACGTAGTTGGCCGGTTGTTACCCATTGCCAGAACGAATATACTCGTGATACTTTCAATACATTATAACGTACAACTTGTCAAACTTGAAAAAAAAAATTATGGCCCCAAACATAAATATACAAGTGTAAAAACTTGAAAAAAATAATTGTTTTTACAAAAATTCTTTATTAACCCATTCGATGCCAAGCCTAAATTGTATGAGGTTATTCCCATTGCCAACCCCGAGTATAATCGTGTTTGATTTTTATACATGTAAGTGATTATTTATGACAAAATGTTTGTATTTATTTTGAAATTATAAAACTTAGGTAAACAATAACATTCAAAACAGAAATGGCAATGGGAATAACCTCATACAATTTAGGCTTGGCCGTGAATGATTTAAGAAATCATTAACTCAAATGATAAGTTACCTTGTACCATCAAAAAACTGCGGCACACCAGGATAATAAGGAAAACTGTTTGCTAACAACTTTATGTAAATACATGGAAATCAAACAGGAAAGCTCCATTTTATATATTTACATTTAATGTTAATCAATAAATATATTTTTAATATATATATAGGCTTCAGCCCTTGTTGTACAATATCCGATGTTGTACAATATTGAGTTCAATATTCCGTCAGTTACCTTTAAAAAGTTTTTAAACTGCCCATCCTTTCAATGCTAAAAGATCCATCTTTCAATGTTAAAAACATGCCTTTTTTGATCAACCTACTTAAGTTTCAAAACTCAAAGTGACATAATTAGAACAGTATTTGTTTATATCTTCATTATCTAAATACTAAATCAGTTTTTTTCTCATTTTAGCGCCAATTTAGCATTTTCACAATCTGCTTTTATTTTCATACCGCAAATTCCTCACATGACTCTTTCTTTGCATTTTTCCTTCATATGATATCGCTGGACGCCTGATTACTATTTTTTAAAGCAATGCAGAATTATCTCGAATATTGCTTAGTTACTCATGTATATTGCTTAGTTGTACTTGTATATTGCTTAGTTGATTGCATATTGCTTAGTTATTAAGAGACGAAAAAGTTTTGTTACTCAAAAAAAGTAAACAAACTGGGAAGTTAGTTCATCAGTGCCACCGCAAACGATGAGTCTAAAAATAGAATTTGCAAATAATATTGTTCTAAATTCATTTGCTGTTCGCTAAAGCTTTCATTCTTCACCATCCCAATATCAAGTGTGATGTGTACTTACTACGAGGTGATAATAATTTGCATTAAATATTTCAAACAATACTGGCAAAACAAATCCCTATATGTCATGGATCAGGTAACTCGCTATTGTGTCGTTTTCGGATGAGTAACAAGTAGGAATATGGCCAACTGCGTTCCCACGGGAAAGCAACCACAGATAACGGATGAATTTGTGAAAGGCGAAGAATGTAGACTAGATGGAGCCATGACGTCTCCTTGCTAGACGCCGTTTCCCCCTCTCTTGTGATTGGAAAGGTAACTTGGGTCAGATGATCAAAAAGTTGGGAATGATGCTGATTGGTCATTTGCCACCGAGGGCCGGTGTTTTAGACTGAAATAAAAAGGGAAGCGACAGGAGGAGCGGGAGAGGAAGCCAAGTGTTGGGAGCCGACTGACGAAGCGACAACTAGTGATGGGAGTGAGAATTCAGCTTGGAATTCTGTTTAAAATTCTCAGGAGAGAATTTGGAGTGTACGTAGGCAGCCACGCCCTGTAGCTGAGCCCACGTAGAGTTCATCGGAACTTTTGGACCACCGTGCGTCCCGTCTAAAGTGTGAAAGCTCATCCGAGCTTTGGCAATACCTCCAATCAGTTGAACAGCTGTCTTCTGAGTTGCTCTTCCAGCCGGTTCATCACCTTACGCTCTACAAAACCCAGCAGGTTAATCGACAAGCAGAGAATCCCGAACCTCGGTCCAAATCTTGCGGGAGTTTCAAGAACTCCACCCTCTGTCTTCATCTCCGAGAGAGACTACCTTACTTATTTGAGGCACAGCACCTTCCCCTAGTGGAACTCTGAACTGAATGACTTATGTGCTCGTAAAATCATTAATCAAGAAGGTGTATCTGTGCGAAATAAATATGTATTATAGCTAGAAATAAATAGATTTTTATTTCTCCAAGACCTGTTTTGTCTTCGGTCCAATTCGCCAGTAGTCCCGGCCAAAACGTTACACTATCCACCAATCACAAAGACAATAAAACGCAATATTTACATAATTTGAACGAAAAGCAAAATTGAATAATTTCAGGCCTTTGCTTATACTATTCTCTGGAATTAAGAGCAATATTTAACATTTCCATCAAATTAAACGGGAGTCATCCAAAGAAAGATGCCAATATTATCCAACGATTATAAAATAAAGAGTCCATGACCTCCCCCCCCCCCTTCATCTTCCTTAAAAGAGATCCAATAAGCTCTTCCTGGCGAAGAACAACTTCTCTGTTTGCCGAAACCTTCGAACTTTCCGCCTAGGGGTGAGAGAAAAGATGAACTTAGTTTCCAAACCGCCGCGAGAGTAAGCGAGGGGGTGCAGGGGGGTACTGAAAACTAGATTATCCGGCAAGCGAGTTGCGGGGAAGGAACGTCCGGCTTTAAGTGCCAACGTCAACACTCCACTTGGAGAGGATTTTCCGGAAGGTGTGTAACCGGAAAGTTGACACAGCGACAAGTGGTCGGATGGAATCTTGTTACTTGGAACAACCCCACCGCAAATGCCCTCTGCCTATAGACATATCTTATTAGGGCTCAGTCTCGAGTGTGGCAACAAGAAAAGTTTGTCTTCCTCCTGCCGCGTTGAGGAGACTTGTTATACAACAGGGATTAACCTTAGTTTAAGCAGTGTTCATCTTTGGGAACCAACACTCTGCCGCGTATCAGAGGGAGCTCGGCTAATGTAATTGGAGTTGCTTACTAGTGGTGGGGAAATACCACGTGATTAAAAAGGGAAGTTGCGTTGTGTGGTTTGGTGCTATTTTAGATGTAAACCGATAACTAAATTTATATAAATGGGATTAGATTTTTGTGCATCAGAAAATTTGCATTTGAATGAGTAATTGGTGGTTGCCTAGCTGCTCTTTAAAAGTTTTAAATAAGCAACTAAATCAAAATAGAAGCCTTAATTCTCTTATCAAACTTCATTATTAATGATTCAATTAAGAACCTATATAATTCTATTAACTGTAAGAATATTCTTGAATTTTTAAATAAAAGATATTTTACTTTAAGTGGAGAAATTAAGATAATTACATGGAGGCGTTAAGTCTTTATACAGTCGTTATTAACAAATTTATTTTTTCGAAAAATTCAAGCTATGCTGAAACTAAGTTATTAATCCATTCGAACTTCATTAAAGGATTAAGCAATCAAATAATAACATTCAGTGAATTAAATATATTTAATTTTAAATATCAAATTTATTAATCCACTTTTATCCACCTTAATATAAAGCATGGGTTTCGGTAAATTTCTTTAAATAGTGTTTAAAGTAATTAACAGTATTAAATTCCAATATTTTTTTAGGGATTGAATTCTTGTTGCTGCATCTTATGGTACTTGCCATTGTCGAGCTCGCAGAGGCAGTCAACGATTTTAAGCCGAAAGGAGAGTCTCTTGTTTTGTAGTAACACCAACTAGTGCCAAGAGTACAATTTTTATTACACACTCATCACATTCGCTTGCACAGTTCTTTTTTACAGCGGGACATATTCTCACACCTTTCAGATTGCACACAGAACAACAACCTTGCTCGAACCTGAACTCGAACCCGGGACACCCAGGAAACATAGAAGACCTGACTCCTATGCCAGAACGCCAGCAAAGGATTAAATAATCTTCATAAAACAACTTTAAAAGGTTTTTTATTGATATAATTAAATCACTATTAAAATATTCAAAAATAATAAATTTCAAATTGTTTATTACATAAAATATACGAAACACGAATTTTCAAATCGGGATACTTTGACTTCAAAATCTAATGATGATGTCGTGTCCGCTTTTTACCGCGGAAAGAGTGGTGCAGTAGCTTCTGAGGGTATGAACCCCTGAGCACCCGAGGGCAGAAGTCTGACTTCTAGCTCAAATGAAGATGAAACACACACACACATACGCTTGCACAGCCCCTTTTTACAGGGGGGCACATTCACACATCTCACAGATAGCACACAGAAGAACAACCATGCCCGAACCGGGACTCGAACCCGGGACCTCCAGAACTCGAGGCAGTCGCGCTACCTCTGTGCCAGCAAGCCGGTTTCAAAATCTAATTAAAGGATAATATATGTCGCTTAAAACTATTTTCAAATTTGAGAATATAAATTATCTTAAAAGGTTAAGTAAAAAAAATCTACTAAACATTGATACGTATCCAATTTGTCCCTGGAAGTCAAACTTACTACATTATTAATTAAGTGCTGAGAGTTAACGGGTTAATTGTAAAATGCAATTATGTTGTAAAAGTACAGTTAAGTAAGCAGAATCGATTTCTCATGAACAGAAGAATTTAGGTGATCGGAAAATAATCACTCACATAAGAAGCAGGAATTCAAATTTTACCTGTAGTTTGATAGTAATATTCAGTACTAGATTAAATAATTGATAAAATTCTAATTGATTGTTGCTATTATTTTAAAAATTGTCTATTCAAGTATCAGATATTTATATATAAGTGTAAATTAATCTTTAACCAACTATTAAAAATTGATTACATTCAATTGCAACTAAGGCTATTCTTCAATTAACCCTTTCCAGTCCGAAAAATATATAAATGTAAAATTTTTCACCTAATACAAAGATTTGTTTATTGCTATGAAAAATAAATACACATAATTCTTTTAAGTTGAATTTCTTTGAAAAATTAATCTACATCTCTTAACCATTATGTAGGCGTTTTTAACAATTAAATTTGAAAAATAAATAAATAAAACGTCAAAATGATGTACAGTCTTGAATATCGAGTCAGACTCAACATCGGACCGCAAAGGGTTAATAGTTATTTATGTGACACCATAACTGATTTTATAGAATAATTATATTATGTCATGTCCTTCAGAAGATGGACTATGACCCTTTTTTTCATAGTTTTCTATTATTCAACTTATTAGTTAATTGGTATTTTAGAGTTTCTTTATCAATATAATGAATCTTTGTTTTAAGTATTGAATCAGATTTATTAACTAATTATCTTAGATGGATAATATATATTTGCGTCTTTAGATATCATGTCATTATGACGTTAAATAATTATAATTTACAAAAAATTATATCCCTAAAATTCAGTTGTAGAATTATATCAGTAGGTTGTTCCTAAGAATGCACTAACTTATCAAAAAAGACATCTCTCAAATGCTAACTTAAACTAAGAAAAACTTCATAAAGTTAGTTATAACAAAAACATATTAGACAAAACATTTCAATGAACTGAAATTTATCTCCTGTTATTATATGGAGCAGTTTGAGTAGTATAATGGACTCTTTTAAAACAACATAAGGGATATTTTGGAATGAAAGTAATTTTCAATCATTAATATGATTATGGTTGTTATACCTGAATCAGTATTCTCCTCTTTAAATTTGTGCTTGCGACCGTCTATTTAAGGTAAATCACGACTATATGCTAAGTAAATAATTGGCAGCAATAATTCCCTAATGTAGATATTTTTTATAAATTTATTTATTTATTCGAAACCAAGCTCACTAGATTACCTTGACTTATAAAAGGTTCGAATGCTGGCTCAAAATTTGATTTGACCAAGATTTAGAATTATTATGAGTACTTCAAGATATTCCTTAAAGATCGCCAAACAGAATGTTAACTTAACCCATCAATGGTATATAAAATATGTATTGTATGCATTTCTTTTTCCATATCCAAAATCTTATAACCAGGTCAACATAACTTATGGGAAGTTTTTAGTGTTGATTCGGAAGTTGATTTCATTATTTGATAGGGACTTAGAATTTTTATATACGACTGAAAATATCCCTTGTGTAGCTTCAAAAACCGAACTTAACCTAACTGAACCAAACCCATTTGATTATAATCGTACACAAAGTACATATACTTTACTTTTTCCGAATCTAAAAGTTAAATATAAATTCTCCATGACTTATATATGGTTTCAATGATCTATAATGCTAATTCAAAAGTTAATTTCGCTATTTATCCATGATTTAAAGTTATTATGTGTGCCTCAAATTATTCCTTATATAACTTTAAAAACTGGACGTTACCCTAACTAAATCAAAGCCATTAGTAGATAATAACACATAAAAACATTTAATAACAATAACAGCATAAAGTTGATTGTTCACTTAAAAGTATGCTTTTTGTAAATCAAACAGATAATGCACATAAATTGTCATCACGCCTTTTCTAATCGTTTATCGTTTTAATTCTTGTATTATAAAGCAGATAGGTCATTAGCTCTTTCATGATTTTTTCAATTCGTAGCAAACTTTCTAAAAGGCCATCGATCACTTAAACGTTCCTTTTTTT
>JAOUZG010007496.1:0-11056 GCA_026289955.1 Argiope argentata | reverse complement strand
ATTTAAATTTTACACCAAATAATTCAAAAATAAATTACTTTAACAGATTTGTTTCTCAACTGAAAAACTGCTTTCATTTTATATATTAGCAATTCATAACAATTTAATAAACCAAACTTTATTATATCTGAATTTAACAAAAAAGTAAAATAAAACACAAATGGGAAAAAAAATCACACACTATTAGAATCATAATATTTTATTTTCAGAAAGCCAATAACTAAATACATTTGTTTTCAACACTTTATTACAAATTTCATACAGACAAATGAAAGTAACTAAATAAAGTTAAAATACAAAATTACTAATAAAGTTAATTACAATATTAAAAAAATTATGACAAAAGTCGATCAACAATTTAAACCGATATTACTTGTTATGCTTGAAAGTTAATATGCAATAGATCATTTGGTTTTAAGTATATTAAATGAACATTTTGCCTTTCCATATTTGATGGAGCAAGTGCTTCAAAACTTAATTTAAAACCATATTTAACAAAGCTTTCAGAATTAAAGATTACTACATTTCAGCAACTTAAGGATCTAATTGTGACGGAACCAACTAAAATTTCGAGTGCCTGCTGAAGTAAGAGAACATTACTTAGAAGATTGGCTAAAATTTACTTCCCCTTATAATTTAGCTGAAAAGCTCGATGATTATGAAAGCATTAGAGAAAGCTTTAAAAGAAGAGAATTACCCAAAAGGACTTTCCCGAACTTTCGAAACGGAAATCAAAATAAATTCACGAATAAAGAAACTGTGAAAGATTTTAAGCCAGAATTTCAAACCAAATATGAAGTAACTCAAGATAAACCAAGAGATAAAGAATTTGACAAAAGAAAAGTAGTGCGATGTTATGAATGTGGATCTACTAATCATCTTCGACCGCAATGCGATAAGTTGAAGAAACAAGAATTCATCTACCATGTTGTGGCAGATAATATTGATGATTTAATGGTTCGTTACACAAGCATTGGTAAGGTAAATGGTGTGGAGATGAAAATTCTTCGAAATACTGGTGCTACAATAGATTTGATATGCAACAAGTATGTGAAACCACATATGTATACAAAGGAGAAAGTTTGGCTGAGGACACCTTTAGAAGAGACTTTACAATGCTTACCTCATCTCCCAAATTGAGCTAGAATGTGAAATGGGACACGTAATTACCAAAGCGGCTGTTTTGAGAGATTCTTTGGATCAAGGAAGGTATCTTCTTGGAAACAAAACTGCTATGTTATCCGGAGATTTGAAAACAAAAGAAGATGTACAAGCACATATGATAAATGCTATTCAAACTAGGACTCAGAAGAAGCTTTTGGAGAAGGCAGAAGAGAGAACTACGGCCGATTTAGAAGAACAAAAAAGTGTTCAGTTGAATGGAAGTGATTGCAAAGAAGATAGCAGTAAATGTGCATCAATTAACTCTCGCCTATCACCACCAAAGCCTGAAACTGCACCAGTTGTAGTTCCTCTTACTGTAGAAGATGTTATCAAATTAGATACCTCAATTAAGATAAATAAAAGCAAGTGGCAATAAAAGCAAGTGACAATGACTCATTGATTGTAAATCCTGATGATACTCAAAGCGAAATAGACTCGTCTGTGAATGAGAGAGATTCCATCAATGATGACCCAACTGCTGATGAAAGAGCTGAGAATTCCGAACATGCAGGATCTGAATCTGCAGAAAAGAATGACGTGTCACAAGAAAATGATGTTGAAATGAAGGATGCAGCTGTAAAGGATCCAAATTCAACCTTTGACTATTCAAAAGACAATAATAAACCTTCTGGAAATGATAAACCAACCTTAGAACAAAGTGATGACGCTTCTTCAATCGTCACAACAAAGAGTCCAGAAAAAAGAACAAAATCAACTACTGACAAAGATGAACCTATTAAAAGAGTTTACTGCAAGTAGTAAAAAATTATGGGTGAGTGGATTAGCTGAGAAGACTAGAGCCAAAGAGCTAAAAGTTTTTTTAAGGAAATTTGGAAAGGTATCAGGAGCAAAAATTGTCACAAATGCAAGGACTTCAGGATCACGATATTATGGATTTATTACTATAGCTAGTAGTGAAGAAGCTCTTATTGGTATTGACAAATTGAACAGAAACAGAATTACATGGAATACAGAATTACATTGAAAGATTATTAATGTTGAAAAAACAACTAGGAAGCCTTCTGGAAAAATTAAAAGAGCTGACTTTAAGGCAATTAAAACCCAAGTTAGTCAAAAGAAACCTACTGACTCCACTAATACTGAAAGCTCAAGTGATAAAACTGATTTAATTGAGAAAACTGATGGAAAAGACGAATCTAAATCTGCTGATCGATCAAAATGTGAAAAGTCAAAATCTTCAGACAAGGCTAAATCTTCAGAAAAAATAAATCTGAAAGGCATCTGATAGGGAAAGTGAAAATGAAAACAGTAAAGATGGTGATGGGAGTGAAGAGACAAAGGATAAAAAAAGCGGACAAAGGATGATAAGCGCAGTCAGGATAGGAAAAGGTCACGAGATAGAAGATCTAGCAGAACACGAAGCAGGAGTCGTGGAAGAATTGGTTTTAGAGGTGGTTACTTTAGGAAGGTTATACCAGATGGTTTGGTGCAAGAATACCGTACTTATCTGGGAGAAGTTTTGTTGATCTATATCGAGAACATGGTAGGCATGAAGATCGTGATTTGGACCGAAGGAGGTTTTCAGAGCTTGAAAGGCAAAGAGATATAGAAAGAAATAATAGAGTAGATTCCATTCGGCTTGAAAGAGAAAGGGAAAGATTAAGGATTGAAAGAGAAAAACTTGAAAGAGAAAGAGCTGAAGTCTTGAGATTAGAAAGAGAAAAGCAAAGATTTGAACGAGAAAGACTAGAAAGAGAGAAAGCAGAACTAAGAAAAAGAACACAAATGACACTTGAAGAAAGAAGAGGTATCAAAAGAGGTTTCGAAGGCTCTGCCAAAGAAGAACCATTTTGGAATGACACCGGTCAAAAGGCATTTGAAGAACTTAAACATAAACTATCCAAAAATCCTGTTTTATACAGCCCTGATTTCGCCAAGCCCATCGTCATTCAGTGTGATGCTTCGAACCTTGGTATTGGAGTTGTACTTTCCCAAGTAGTTGAAAACGAAGAGCATCCCATCCTGTACCTTAGTAAAAAGTTTTCACTTGCAGAGCAAAAGTATAGTAGTACTTACTGAAAGAAAGTGTGCAGCTATCATTTTTGCCGTGCAAAAATTAAAATGTTATCTTGATGGACATGAAAAATTTACTATACAGACGGACCATAATCCATTGGTGTGGCTAGAAAAAAATACTGGAATAAACCCCAGACTTTTAAGATGGGCGTTAATTTTACAGTCTTTTAATTACGAGATTGTACATCTCAAAGGAAAGCAGCATCAGAATGCTGATAGCCTAAGACGCATTCCTTGAATCGAGATTTAGGGTTTTTTTTTGGTAGTCTAAAAAAAACTATCATACCTATCCATATATATCTTTTCATTATTAATTATATTATGCATATATCTTTCATAATCAAGTATATTGCCTATAAATAATTTCATATCCTATTATGTTACGTATAATCATTATGAATCCTGTATGATTCTATTAAGTGCGCATATGATACTTATAATTTTATTTTTTAATATTTATATTATTATTATATATTATCTTATATCATTTTTATTATAAACAGGATTTTTTTTATTTCAGGTATGTGTATCTGTATGTCATAAATTTGCTTTATATTTGTATATTGTTTCTATTTGAGTGTGGTATATAATTTAATTTGTTATGTCAGTAGGGATAGGTATTTGTGCTATAAAAGGGAGGTATCTTTTCAGACAGAATTGGTACTTACAATTTGTTTAGAACATTCACACCCAGAAAACATTTGAACTGAGTACTTTTCTCTCGGGACTATTTTCTAGATTCCAGTAAAGGAAAGAGCAAACTTTTCCACTTCGCTGAAAAGTTTCCCCCAGAAGGGAGGAAGACTGTAAAGACGTGAAGGGTCGTATTGCCTGGGAACCGAGAAAAACTGGAAAAACCAGAGGGATCGGGTTGCCGGTGACCGCCAGGTAGCATAGTAACTGGGGGAAGCTAAAAAACAAGTTTGGAAAGAGAGAAGAGAGTCGGTGGACAGAGGAGTTTGTTCGTGTCGTCGAGATGTGCTGATCTTTTTTTCCCCTATTTTTAATTGTCATGCTGTGTATTTGTGTTGTGTGTTTTGACATCCTAGTAGAAAATAAAAAGATGTCTAAAAGTTCTGCTCCATCTTTTCGACTCCAGTACAACATAACCACAGTAGAAAATCCTTGTCGTGCTGTGTATTGTTTCAAGTTCTGAAAAAGATTAGCAGGGTGTTAAAGGACGGTTCTATAAGATCCATTTCCATCTTTGTTTCAGACATTGATAAACATTTTGCTGTTTTGTTCTTTATTGTCCCTATAAATGTGCTAATGATATTAGATTTTCATTCGGTATTTCATAATTAAATTAACATGCTTTAAACTTCATGATTGAAGGAAAGGCTATTTTTTCTTTCTTGGTATCAGGCTGTCCGTCAGACCGTTGCGACATCCTAGAAGAGGCGGACGAGATCACGGAGGTGAATGGAAGAGTTCTGGACAATTGGCTGCTTTGTGACATTGCCGACTACCTGCAAAGGGTGAGTGTCCTCTAGCATTCATCATCTTGAATTATCTGGAACTGCATTATTGAGGAATGATGCAAGATATTTCTTTTTGGACCCCATGAAAATGAGCTACAGATGTTTATCAAAACAGCAAAAACGCAACACCTATGAATAAATTTGACATTTGGGAATGCCTCTCACAAGCATTAAAATATAATTTTTGTTTAATACAAAAAGCATATGTTAGGGTTGTATGAGACGATTTGAGTGAAGATGTGTCCGTCTCGTGTTTTTGCCAAGAGCTAAGATATCAAACTTCACAGACATTCAAAAAGGCCGCATGGCGGGAATCTAACTAATTGAAAAAGCTGTGACTAAAACATTTTAGCTTTCAGGCGCTTGGTGAAGTGCAGTATCTAAACTGCCAACGCAATGCCATCCTGCGTCCTTTTGCCTATAATAGCAAGTTATCTAACCAGTTTGGATTAGCACATGATGGCTGAAAGAAAAGGAAAGAAAGAGACAAAAAACTATTCAGGGATCTCAAGAAAAAAATTCCATTGTTGTCAAATCCAGCTTGAGTGGACACAATATTTGGTGAATCGGTAACTAAATGGAGGGACAAGAATACTTAAATAAATGATGAGTATGGTTTGAAATTACAAGAAATAAATGTGGGAAATGATATTGAGAACTCTAAATAATCTCCAATTAACCATGATAAATTAATTTTAAAAGTTTTCGAAACTGATGAAAATATAACTCCCTACATATCGATTTAATTTTTAATTCCTGATTATTGTAAAAAATGTAGACATCAATCATTTCAATTCATTCGTCATCTGTTAGTGACTACAAAGTATCGGCTTTGCTACTTAAGGAACTTCTCTCTTCGGAAAGTGGTCATTTGGAATGTGAAAGGGTGAGGTTCGTTTAATTTTTTCTCCGTTAAACGAATGCACTAGGCCTAAAATTAGGGATATTGGTGTCCCCACCTTTAATTGAAACAATGCTCTGCTATCTTTTAAGTAAAATATTTATCTTTTCTCTTTTATAAATAAGTTATATGTTGTGATTTTTGTTTAGTGTTAATTTTTATTTTGACTAAATAAATTAATTGTTTCTTTAAACTTGTCGTTTTCTATTTTCAACATTAACTTAGCAATCCTTAGACACCTTTCCTACATAAATTACTAACTGAAAAGGAAAAAAATTGACAAATTAGTTTGTAAATATCTTTATGATATATAGACAAATGCTGCAGAGTCAGAAATCTGTGTCCTATGTTTTGATTTCTTTCGCGAGAACTGCACTTTTGAAGAAATAATTTCAGCTGATTTTGACAAGCGGCATTTTGTTCTCAGTTATTGTGTCAGCTTGATGAAGTCTTGGTATTTATGAATATGGTTTAATATGAGTGGATCTTGCCCCTTGAAAGGTTGATCGAGGCAACACTTCTGTGCCATTCTCCCTCGATATTTGCTTCTGGCTTTCTCATGTGCCATGAGCGAGTTAGTAAGCATTCTGTGGCATAGTAATTTGGGGACTGGTGGCCAGAGGGAATCTGTGTAGTTATATTGCGAATGGGACATGACCAATGAATAAAAGGGCGTTCTCTCTGATCCATTTGGACACGGAGAGGGGAAATTTTGGTATTACGTTGAATGTCAACCAGCCTGTTTTGCCTTCTTCCCATTCCTTTTCCATCTTATTAGCATTTCGGTTTGGAGGATGTTTTTTAGATGATATCTTGGAAGCTTCGTTACATTTCGATCTTGATTAGTACTTGCTGCTATTTTGGCTAGTTTCATTCTCGTCATAGCCTACATGTACTTTGCTCCATGAGATTTTAATGTGATGATTTTCAATAAGGGAAAATGTATCACTAGCTAATTGTCTATTGTATTTCGGAAAATCTGAAGTACACTTGCTTTATTGACTGCATAAATAGTGATTTGATCTGATGCGTATTTGAGTGCTAGTAGTTCAACTTGAAAGACGGTGTGTTTTTTTTTTAATAAACTGGTTGACCACTTGTGAATTGTGACTGCATCCTGCATGACATAAAATGCAGCCCAAACTTCATTTGACGATTTTGATCCATCAGTGTAGCTTCCAAGCCCTAAATTTTGAGACCAACCATCTTCCAACGAAATCTGTTTTACTTGGAGAGGTTTGGAGTTGTGATATCCAACTCATAGCTCTGCGTCCATACTTTTATGGATTTTGTGGCATATAATGTATGATTCCTCGAAGTTTATACTGTTGAGCTTCTTGCCATCATCTGGAGCTGCAGATGAATTGGAGGCAAACCAAGGATAACCTGTAGTGCTGCGGTAGGTGTGGTCTTGCACGCTGCCTTAATTGCTAACAAAAAGCCTCTTTGTATGGGAGAGGGCTTTTTTGCTAGTCTAACCATTGTGTGGAGGCACCAAACTTCTGCTCTGAGAGCAAACATGCTTTCAATGAATGTCCTGTATACTATTTTTCTGTGTCGAAGAGTTATTCCCCAGAGTTTTCCAGATAATTTGAGAAAATTCAATTGTTGTTATCGCTCTTCCAGTGCTAAAGGATTGAGGTGGTTATTTCTAAACTACAAGTAGTGGACAAGAGAAACTTAATAAAACAAAACAGTGCATGGAAAGAGAATTTGAAAAAAAAAGAAAAGAAACAGATGGGTATTGGAAATGGTTTGTAATATCTAAGAACAATGGCAGCAAAAATCACAGAACTCAATAAGTATCTGGATTCTCCAGTGTCAATAATTACAGTTAGGAGGCACCCTCATAAATAGAACATATACAGCAGAACAGCAATTTTCCAAACCACTCGTCACGTTAATGCCATTCCAAACGCCTTTTATAGTGCCAAATCTATTGATTAGGGGAAGACAGATATATCACTAGATGTATCTTCTTTCACACCTTTTCTCGCAACGGGAAGGGAAGACACCTACACAATACGATTAATAAAAAATTTCATCATTAATTATAATTGATAAGATAATTATCATTCATAAAAATTTGTTCAATGTGTTTCCATTATTTTGATAACACCTATATATATCCACGAAGTACTCCTGTTGTATATTCAAACTATATCTTTGTACACAGTTACCTATATCTTTGTACACAGTTACCTATATCTTTGTACACAGTTACCTATATCTTTGTACACAGTTTTGTTATTCAAATATTTCATTAAGAATACTGAAATTTTGATTGAATTTCTAATGCCTTAAATACTTATAAAACAACAGTTTTTCTCACTTAGTCATTTGAATAAATACAAAGGCAGATTAATTTACAAAAGTAAGCTTTTTAATATTGAGGAAAATTTCTTTCAAATATTACAATAAAAGTAGACTCATTCACTGTTATTCTAGTCGATGCAAGCATTTATTAGAATATTTAGTAATGTAACAAACTATATTTTTTCCGGCATTATCAATACATTTTGTCATCATTTTGTTGTTGGTTCTAACTATATTGCCACTCGACCTGTTCTGAATATCTGTTATCTCTGTTTTCTAGTGCATCCATTCGAGAACAGTATGCCTCCGCATCAAGCCCAAGAAATCTCAAGAAAAAGGTATGGCCTCTGCTTACTTCTGCCTGTGAGCGGTTGTCGAAGCTCGTTTCCTCTTTTAATGTTGATGAATACGTTCACTTGCAGCCGTGCTTTATCTGCCTCATGCATCTAAGAGCTCTTTTGATGAAAGCCTTAGAGGCGAGGCTTTTTTTAGCAGAATTGTTCCCGGATAAACAGTAATGATCAAATGTATAATGGGTGAAAGTCGTGGAAGAAAGCCTATCTGTAATTTCTGAGGGCCACTTTTCTCGCCATCACGTAGAAAGAAAAACAGTATGACCTAGTAAATTTTTTTGCTCTATTCGAGATATTTGATGCTCCAGTCATTAAATGTTTATCTTTTATTATTATTTATTTGCATTTTTTCTTTCATTATCATCTCCTTTACGAAATGTGGAAGGTGATACCGTGAAAAATTCTAAATACACTTAATCGAAAATTTGATTAGGAGTGAAACGACAGGAGGGAAAAAGTCTTTGGGGGAATGATGTCTCGTCGACTCAAAATCTGAGCTGCTGAAATTAATTTTTCTGAGAGCTCTTAAAACCGAAAGTGCTTAAGTTGGATGGAACCTGCCAAAGAAACATTTCCCCACGAAAAAGTTAACGGTTACGATCTGGATAAAATTTGGAAGAAAAAAAAACTTTCCAAATCTTTTAAATATTTTCCTTCTAAACGTTTTATCTTTTAAAACATTTCCATCTAAAAGATTGTAAAAACATCTATAAAATCAAAATATACCAGTTAAGTGGTAAAAAATTCTTAAAAACAAAAAATATATGTCTTATTTTCTAAAAAGGAGTATAAAATCAAAATCTTCTAGTTCAAACGTTTATCAATTATTTGCTTAACAATTTTGCAGCTAGCGTAAGAAGTATGTTATATGGTTCCTGAATTTAAAAAAAAAATTGGATCTCCATCCATTATTTGAATATTCGGCTTCGATTGATAAAAAACACAAAATGAATATTTTTTAAATGATTAGATTGCTTATTTTCTTGTTCAGGAACTGAACATTTTATTGATAAATTATTAGACCAAATTTGAACAAAAAAATGCGCATTAGATTTAGTTTATGAGGTGTCTCAAAAGAAAATTCTATCATACCCTGTATTTGAAAAAAAAATAAAATGTTAAGATACGAAAGAGAATTAAAAAGTATATAAATGCAGATATAAAAATCAGTGTGTTTTCCAAAAAAATAGATTTAGACCCAAAATTCTAATGGTTTTATGAAGAAACCAATTCAGTCATTAAATATATATATATATTAAAAATCATAATTTCGCGAAGAAAAAGTGTTTTGACGTAGTTACTAACCTTAACTTAAGAAAGTAACAAAAAAGAAGAAAATTTCAGATGTGCCTTCGAAAACCTCATATATTGAATCCTACGTAAACAGAGAATTTCTATGAATCAAACTTCTTTGAAGAATCGCGGTTTTTCAATTTTTGTATTTCGATTGAAATTTACAGAGAGAGATCGAAAATTTGCCACGAAGTACTGCTGCATATCTTTTACTGTGAAATAAAAACAATAGGTTTTATTTCTAATAAGAACCATAATCGAAATAAGATAAAAATGCTTTACTGATTTTTATTACATTAGAAATTAAAGATCAAAAGAATTTTACAAAAACGCAAGAAATATTAGTCAAAGAGTCATATACTATTCTTCTTTTTTATAGCTTAGATTGAACCCCTTAAAATTCATCTTAAATTTAAATTTTTATATGGAACATAAAATATACGGAAGATTTTATTTTGATTGAAAAAAAGCTTTCCGTTAAAAATTTCCTTACACTTAACATGCCTACACGCATTTACATATTTGTGAACTTTTAATTCTATAATTCTAAAAAAAATTAGCTGCGTATAAATACATTTTATAAGTTATCTTTCAATAAAAGTTTTTGATATCAGGGCGTTTTGATGGTATAATTATATTCCATGAAAAAGTAATAAAATGTACAAAATTGTACAGGAAATTGCACTAATTATTTTCAGAAATGTTAAGTGTAATTCAAAAAGAGGCTAACAATTGTCCTTCAGAATTTCCATCTCACTTCAAAGGTTTGGAGAGAGCACGTCTATTGTTTTAAGGTGAAGAACACATACTAACTTTCAGTTAACTCTCACTTTGCGTTTCTGAGATTCCAAATATCATTGAAATAATAAATAGTGAACTCTGAGAAAGAATTATTGCAAAATGTGAAACTCCTCTTCAATTTTGATGCTGAAACTGCCGAATTTTATCTATCTTGTTCGTCGTATTTTTGGGTTATTCGTGTATTATGCGTTATACTATTATATGTTTCATCTAAAATATCTTTAATTTTAATGTTAAGAGCCTGCTTAAATTTCATTCCTGCAACTCCTAGTGCTTTCGAGTTTTCATGTGCACGCATAAACCGAGAGAAAAATCCAGAAATACATTCTTCATATTCAGGAAGATCCAAAATTCAGAAATCCGTCGAATATTTGGAGAACATTCTCTCTTTCAATACTTTATGTATGGTGAGTTCCTGTACACGTGCAACTGTAATGCCAATTCCGATGTCATAAAAGTATCTTTCAATACTTCCATACAAAAATTTCAAAGTACTTCGGTTCTATCAACTGAACTGGAACTCTCAAAACTTGAGAATGGGTGATTCATTTCATTTTTTTCCCCAGCGAAGCTAATTTTTTTTTCAAAATTAATATGCAATTTTTGCCAATTAATTACACATTCATGATCAACGATCAATTCTTCTGAAGACGAAGGGAAGATTTTCATGATCTTTGACAAATTTTCAGATTGATTCTTATTTACCCTTC
>JAOUZG010007482.1:0-14442 GCA_026289955.1 Argiope argentata | reverse complement strand
TGCTGACTGTTTCTAATATTCTGATTGGCTGATATAGAGAACTGAAAAGAGTTCACTGTAGTGCACAGGTGTTTATAAGGGGCTATCTCAGGACTTTACCATTTACCCGCAACCTTTGACCTGTGCTGCAGTTTTTTTGTATTTTCTTCGTGTTTGCTGTGCATACTCCAGTTTTATTTTTGGACATGGCTTCTTCCAAGAGACCTATTAGTGAGGTAAGTTTTTCTATTCTGTTAAATTTTCTTTTATTTTAAGAAACTTGTTTATAGCATTTTATGTTGTATGTAGTATTTAAAATTAAATTTTGCATATTAGATTTAGAAAAAAGTAAACATGTGTTAGTCTTAGGATAAGCGTTTAATGTGAATATTTTTTTAAAAAGATGTATCAGGATGTTTCATTTTTAGTTTGCTAAAACTGTGCGAATTTTTTCCTTACTATATTTATTTGCATTCAGAACTTGTATTGCAATTTTTAACATTGCATATTATATAAGGCATTAGAAGACACGTGTAGTTTGAATATTATGCATTTTAAGTCAGGCTTAGAAGGCACGTGTAGTTTCAATATTATGCATTTTAAGTCAGGCTTAGAAGGCACGTGTAGTTTGAATATTATGCATTTTAAGTTAGGCTTAGAAGACACGTGTAGTTTGAATATTATGCATTTTAAGTCAGGCTTAGAAGGCACGTGTAGTTTGAATATTATGCATTTTAAGTTAGGCTTGGAATAAAGTGTATTCTTAATAATTAGGATTTTGTAATTTTTGAAAATCTGTTTAATTCTGTTTTAATATAACTGTTTTTAATATAACTTTTATCATCAGGTGTTGTTTGAAGATGAGGATATGCCAATGAATGCATGTGATGACGATGTATGTATTCTATTTTTTTGTGTGTAAACTTTTAATATAACATTGTTACAATTTTTTCGTAATTATTTCTGATATTTTGTGTTTAGTGCTTGAGTGAAACATCTCAGTTATTCATTGAAAATAACTTAGAGGGGATGGATTCTTTTGAAGACTTTGACGATGTACGTATTAATGGAATTTGGTTTTAAAGAATGTTGTACCAATGTTATGTTATTAGGAATTCGGCAATTTATTTATTTTTTCAGTGTTTGAGCGAGACGTCGCAAGTTTTTCTGGAAAATGAAATTGAAGGTTTGGAAGCAATTTCAATGGATGATGATGTATGCATTTTTTTTTTTTCATTTTGGAATTTTTTTGATGTGTATGCTTATACTGCATGAAAATTACGATCTTCTTATTTTTAGGTTTTGAGTGTAACTCCTCAATTGTTTAATGACAACAAAATCGACGGGGTTGACGATTGCATAAATGATTTTGATGATGATGATGTATGTCTATCATTAACTTTTTCAACTTATCTTAATGAATTTTTTATATTTATTCCAGTTCAAGTTTTTTTACTTCTTTTTAGCTTCCTCAGAGTGAGACATCACAAGAGTTTCGTAATAAGCCTTTGTATCTTCCTCTCTTTTATCAAGTTGGATCTGGATTTGAGGTAAATATAAAACGAGTTTCATCTTTGACTTTATTTATATTTTTTCTCGTGGTTATTCATTTAACATTGATGTTTAGAATCAGCCTGGACCTTCGACACGTGGCCCTGCCTTCCTGGAGGATGTTTCGTCCGAAAACGTAAGTACAGTCCAATTCATAAAGGCTTTTTTCTATAAATACGTGTTGCTTTGTTATGATTATAACCCATCTAAAGTAAAATATTCGTTTTTACAGCTGGATGATGCGGTAATCGTTGACGAAACAAATAGGAGGGTCAATCGGCGATACAACGCAGAAGAGGTGACATTTAGGGCTCGAATAAATGAAGAGGAGATTCCATCTAGGCTTCAGCGCACTCCCTTGATTGCAGCAGTTGAAGCAGTGCGGGCTCTTTTTGGTCTTCTCATTCTGCGTTGTACGCAAAATCTAAGGTCTACTGATCTTGTTCGCTTTTGCTTCATGGCAATAGGATTAGAGAGGCCTGTGTCAACAGTTCTAATGCTGGCATCGGAAGTGACTGTAGAAAGGCTGGTAACACCTATAATGAATGTGCTACAGTCCTACAAAGAACTGAAACTGAGAGATGGCGTAACAGTTGATGTCATCATCATTCACAGAGACATAGGTGCAGGTGGCAACCGCCGAGTCATCAGTATCGAAACTGATCGTCTCAAAAAACGATCAATTTTATCAATACCGACTGACAAGGAGGGGTTATGTTGTGCTAAGGCGATCCTATATGCTTTAGCTCACTTGGAAAATGACCGGGCTGCAATAAACTCCATGAAGGATAGAAGACGACCAGCGCTTCTTAATAGAGCTAGAGCTCTTCACAAGGATGCAGGAGTTCCTTTGGGACCTTGTTCTTATTCAGAAATCAAAACGTTTGAAGACTTCCTCGACATTCAAATTGTTATCATTTCTTCTGAAAGTTTGAACAAGGTAAGATTTGATACTTTATCTTAACATTTTTTTTTGTTTTGACAAAATTATATCATGGATTTGGAAAAAAAATCAACTCGAAATTTTTCTATTTTTAAAGGTTTCTTACAAAGGCGAAGACAGAGAAAGACGCATCAATCTGTGGCTTCACAATGGGCATTACGATGTGATCAAAAGTCTTAAAGGGTTTTATGGTTCCGACAACTATTGTGAGCCATGTGAAAAACCCTTTATGAATCTTGAAGATCACAGATGCCAGTTTTTGTGTCCCATCTGTCTCAGGAAAGATTGCTCCCCCGGTCATCCCCAGCGTTGCGCCGACTGCGATAGACTTTGCCGCTCTGCCAATTGCTTTGAATGGCATAAAGCAACCTCTGGAAGTAGACAGAAATCTTTATGTGATAAGGTAAGTACTCTATTATTATTGTATAAAATATTTTTATCGGAAGATTAATGTTTACGGTTTTCAATACAATATGCAATTATATAAATGTGTATTTTATTAGATGTACCAATGCAGAAATTGTGGCAAAGTCATCTTAAGGAGGACCTGCCCTATGGAACTCCACAAATGCGGAACGTCCAGATGCCCTTCATGCAAGCAGTTCGTGGATATGTCGGAGCATAGATGCTTCCTGGAGGTTGTTTCACCAAAAATGCCTTCAGACAAACTGATCTTTTTCGATTTTGAAACGGATCAGTCTTCAGGCACCCATGAAGTAAACTTTGCTGTAGCACAGTATGCCAATGGGGGTGAAATAATCTTCAGAGGTTATACAGCATGTCAGGACTTTTGTTCGTGGCTGTTCGCTCCCATACATAAAGGATACACTGCAATAGCACATAACATGAAGGGGTGAGTCTTTTCATTTTTTAAACACTCGATTTTTTAAACACTAATTTTGATTTGACGAAAATATTTAGAATGCCTATTTTTTCAGCTTTGATGGACAATTCGTCATGGCTTGGCTCCTGGAACAAGGGATAGCACCATCTGTTATACCCAACGGTTCAAAGCTTATGTCCATTAGTCACCCGACATTGAGGATAAAGCTCATAGATTCTTTTAATTTCCTTCCAATGAGTTTGTCTAAACTGCCGGGTTGCTTTGGACTAAGCGAACTGAAAAAAGGGTTTTTTCCACATCTTTTCAATAAGAGAGAGAATCAAACTTATATTGGCCCCATTCCCGACACCTCATTTTTTAGCCCAGATACCATGTCTGGAGCAATGCGGGAAGAGTTTTTAAAATGGCATAGAATGCAAGAAGGGGTACAATTTGATTTTCAGAAGGAAATGCTCGCTTATTGCAAGTAAGTATTGTTTCAACAAGTGTTATTTTAAAGTATTTTTTAATGTATTAAAATACTGAACTTTTTTTTAAAAAAAATTGTAGATCAGATGTGGATATTCTCAGAAGGTGCTGCCTGGAGTTTAGGAAGCAGTTTCTAGAGATTACAGACGTGGACCCATTTTGGTAATTATTTTTTAAATATTCGCCTGTTTTATTGAATTGACTTGATTTGAAATATGCAGCTTATTATCATCTTATTTTTCAGTTACGTGACCATTGCCTCGGCTTGTATGGCAACATACAGGCTCAAACACATTCCGAAAAATTCAGTAGCCATGGTACCAGTGCATGGATACATCAACAGCACCAATTACAGCCCTGATGCTATACGCTGGCTGGATTTCCTTGCACTGAAGGAAAGTATAGAAATTCAGCACGCGTTGAACAAACAGGGTGAAAAAAGAATAAACGGAGTGTCTGTTGATGGATTTTGTGAAGCAACAAACACCATCTATCAATTTCATGTAAGCGTTTTTATTCAAATACATTTTTAGAATAGTCTCAATTTCTTCACCGTGTATGTATATATTAAACGAATTCTTATTCTAGGGCTGTTTTTACCATGGCTGCCCTAAATGTTTTGAAGGAGGCACTTTGAATTCCTTATCTGGTGTTAGTATGAAGACTTTGTTTGAAAAAACAAATGAAACAACTGCCAGATTAAGGAATCAAGGATATAGAGTCATCGAAGAATGGGAACACGTCTTTAAACGCAGGGCAAAAGATGACCAAGAATTGAAGCAATTCCTTCTTGGTCATCAGCTTCAAGATAGATTGGAGCCAAGGGATGCCTTCTACGGTGGTAGGACGAATGCAGTGAAGTTGTTCTTCGAAGGGACAATCAAATATGTTGATTTCACTTCACTGTATCCGTGGGTAAGTTAATTTGCAAAGTTTTATACGTATGTTTTTGTATATTTTTATGTCTAAATATAACTTCTCCCTTTAGGTTAATAAGTATTGTATTTATCCCGTGGGGCATCCCGAAATCATCACAGAGAATTTTCGAAATATTGAAGATTATTTCGGAATTATAAAGTGCCGTGTTTTGCCTCCCCGAGGACTGTATTTGCCTGTTCTCCCTGTCAGAAGTAATGGTAAACTCATGTTTCCACTCTGCCGTTGCTGTGCTGAGAGCTTAAACCAAAGCTCTTGTCAGCACACCGACGAAGAAAGATCTATAGTAGGAACGTGGGTGACGGAGGAAGTGAAGTTGGCCGTTGATAAAGGCTATCGAATCTCAAAAGTAAGTATCATTTTGTCCACCTTTATTTACATATTATCTGCATAAATATTATTGGAGTACTGATACATATATACATTTCAGATATATGAGGTGTATCACTTTCGTGAGAAATCGGAACATCTCTTCCGGTCCTACATAGATCTTTTTCTAAAGATTAAGCAGGAAAGCAGCGGATATCCTTCCGATTGCACAACTGCTGAAGAAAGGACTTCCTATATTCAGCAGTACTTCGAGAAGGAAGGGGTTTCGCTGAATCCTGCTGAAATCAAACGTAATCCAGGGAGACGGCAAGTTGCAAAACTTGCACTAAATAGCTTTTGGGGGAGGTAAAATATTTATTTTTTAGTAAACTGTAATTAATAAACTGTTAGTCTTTTTATAATTAGCTAATCATTTTTTTCTTCTAGGTGGGGAATGAATATCAACAAATGTCAGATAACTTATGTTGATAACTTACCTGCTTTTAATAAGATGTTAGCTGATCCTACAAAAAATGTAAGCCATTTTATTCCTCTGTAATCAAATTTAACTAGAATATCTCATTTATCACTACGAATGTCCATATTTAAAAATATGCAAAGAAGAATATCGATCTCGTGTTTTCCTCTTTCATAGGTTAAGGATGTCTACTTACCAACACCAGAAGTGGCGGCTATTGTGTGGGACAGCAAGAAAAATTTCATTCCCCAAGACACTGGCACTAACATTTACTTGGCGGCTTTCACTACAGCTTGGGCTAGGGTGAAGCTCTATTCAGAGATGGATAAGCTTGGAGAAGCTGTCTTGTATCATGATACAGACAGTATCATCTATGCTAGTAGTGGTGGCAATGACCCTCCTCTCGGAAATTTCCTGGGAGATTTCACAGACGAGTTGGACGGTGATGTAATCACTACATTCATCTCAGGTAAATATGATTTTAATTTTTTACTTGTTCTATAATAATGCTTTTTATATATTAATTATTTTCATATAACATTTTGTTTTTATAGGAGGGCCCAAGAACTATGCATACCAAACTTCCGGTGGCAAGACATGCTGCAAAGTTCGGGGTTTTACCCTGAACTTTAAAAATAGCTTAAAATTGAATTTCGATTCAATAAAAAACATTGTATGCAGCTTGGACCGGAAGGAAAGCATACTGTTAGATGACGCCGCCAAGATAACCAGAAACGCGAAAAGAAGAAAAGTCTTCAACGTGAAACAAAATAAGCTGTACAGGATGGTGTACAACAAGAGGGTTATAAAAGAAGATTTTTCAACTATACCCTATGGATACTAAAGCAAGTATAATTTATATTATAATTCAAAGATTAAGAGCGCGTTACTCTTACTGTTTTTTAAAGTCAATTGTTTAATTTAATATGAAATTTATGAACTGATATATTTGCATGTAATATTTTTTTCCATTACAGATTGAATTTTTATGATTTTACAATACACATAAAACGCTTATATTTTAAAAATGTTCATCTTCTTTTTATTTTATTTTTCCAGATTGAAGACGGTTTAACACTATCCTGCGCTTGCCTGTATATTTAAAAAAAAAATTGTAAAAACTTATTGTAATTGTGTTTTTCTTGTAAATGAAAGAAAAGTTAATACTTTCTTTTAATACATACTTTGTTTTAAAAAAAGATAATTGTATCTTATGAAATTTTTATTATAAGAAAATTATTGTATTGTATTGTTATGAATGATATTTCTATTTTAAGAAAGTCTTTTGTAACTGATGTTTTTTATTGTAAATAAAATGCTCATTTCAATTAATAGTTTTTTATTGTGAATAAATATACATCAAAATGTAATCCATTTAGTTCGTCTTGCATACATATGTTTAGTTGATTTAGGGTTTCCAAAAACATTATCTTTAAAAACTTTTTGGTTGACAATGTAAGTCGGAGGCATGTTCATCTCTTTAATGGCTGCTTGAAATTCCTTGAATCCTTTTGGCGACTTCTTTCTGTTCCGAAGTAAGTCTGTAACTAAATTCACGATACTAGTTCTTGGTATACGCTGACCTTTGTAAACAATTTCTCCTTCAGGAGTCCACGATAATGTTGCATGGTTTTCTTTTAAAAATTCCAAAATATTCCTTACAGTATTTAAATACCGAGCTGGGGCAGCCTTTAAAATTTTTGCTGTAAGGGCATCCTCTTTTTCTTCTGATAGAGTTTCTGTTCCTTGAATTTCGGAGGTTTCTGGAGTTTCCTGGTGATGTTGTATTTTCACAAACTTCTGAAGTATTTGTAAATATTGATTTGCCTTCTCACTTTCTGACAAATCCTTTCTTTGAAGTATATTTTGCATTTTGGAATCCAAATCAGATAAATGATCCACAAATTCTGCCCGATCTTCGGGTATCAAGACCATTTTCTTAGTGTACTCCATTGATGAGAGAGCTAATCACCGTTATAGCAGCGGGTAACAAAAGAGATAAAAATCCTTCACCCCGTTGAATGAGAATTTGCCTCTTCTTATATAGGGGTATCTTCCTGTCCGAAAGTTTCCTTAAGCTGATTTTAAAAGGAATGAGTTTATTCTTTTGTTTCTTAGTTAAAGGTACATTTCCTCGAAGTACATTCAGTGCACATTCGCACAGAGCTTTAATTATATTATTTGGGCATGTTTTGAAAATAGAACTTTTCGATTTTATTTTACAAATAGCTTTCAAGTATTCTAGCTGCTGCTTCGTACACATGGTGATTAATTTGATAAAATCTGCACAGCAAAAGGACTTTATATAGTTTCCAAATATTTGGCAAATGCTTTAGCTTTGTAGACGGCGCAATGATGGAAACTTTTCCCGTGCATGTAGGGACACATCAAATCAAAATTCGATAAATCTTGTACTTTGGGACATTCAAAATCATCAAGATTTAATATTTCGCGTCCGGTCAAAAATTCTAGAAATTTCTTTTTTTCTCGTCCTTTTACGTAAATATAGGAAAACGTTTCGAATATGACTGCCAATACGCAACGAAAGGTATCGTAAGGTAATTCACCGTCATTCCATTCGATTAGATGAAGGAACTTAGTAATCCAAGAGTAAGTACTTTGTTTCTTACTATCCAGCTTTTCGAAAGTATGAGGCGATTTAAAAAGCCATCGTCCGCAGAAAGTCTCGTCATTCACAGCACACACTGCCATCTCTTTGACGATAAAACGTCCCGGAAATACCTGAAATCCTTCAAAATCTAAGACTGCTGATGTCATGGTGCTTCCGTAATGAAATGACTAACGAGGTTGATATACATAAAATTTATCTCCCGGAAAAAGTCCAGTGCGCAGGCGCAGTGAATCATCGATTTGAGGTGTCAAATCAACAAGTAGATAGCTAAATGCTTTTGAGGTAGCATCTTCGTATACTTCTCGAAAAAATTTAACATTGTTTGGGTAAAGCTGGCGACCTAAATGCATGATTTGGGAACGATCACGGGGATTTTTAAATAAAAACATGTAATGCGCATTCAATGAAATATCTCTCATTTCTTTACCTTTGTGACATATATTTTGAACTATAAAAATAATAGTTAAATTGCGATGATGGCTTCCCTTAGTGAAAAGTTTGCTTAATTTGTTGTCGCTGGAAAGTTCTGCCATTAGATCATCGATCACAATTACAGCATTCGTAACACTATTGATATTGGAAGGGAGTCCTTCGTGAAATTCCACATGTTTCATTTCTTTGTAAAGGTTTTGATAAGCTCCATAGCACCAAATAATTTTAGAGGGGAAAGGATGTATCATCTTAAAATCGATTAATTTCTTTACAAGGTGTGTCTTTCCGCATCCTGTTGCACCACCGACAAGAACGGTGCATGGGTGATGTAAGTGTAATGAATTCATGTTCAATGACTGAAAATGTCGTGAGTGGTTGTATTTATAATAAAACAAAAAATGAATGAAATAACGAAAAAACTCTTTAAATAATCTATTTATTTACTGTCTAAAAATCATTCTTACACCATATCTTTTTTTGACAAATTGGTACATTCGAAAATCGTTTTTCTGACAGTGAGATAAACTGTTTACAATAGAATACAAAGATTTGCCTTGACATCGTTTCAAGATAAAGTAAATGCAATAAGCTCCACAAACATTAGACGTAGGATTTTGTATCATTGATGAATTCCATACCACGGAGGAATAACGGGACACGAAATCGTGAAACAGTCTACCATAAAATTCAGGTGGATTTCCATACGAATCAAAAAATTCAACTTTGTCGTCTTCCAAGTACAATGCTAACCAGTGGGATCCTGGTTCAGATGATGTGTCGGTATTCACAACAATAGCAGACTTTTCTTTCAAGATCGGGATAGTATCGGATGCAAATACGCCACGGAAAAATGGTGAAGTATACGGGTCTCTTGATAAAATGAAATATATTTGATTTCCATTCATTTTTCAATTTCCAAAGTCATATAAAATATTTCTCGATTTATTTATTTCTATTACGTTATCAAACTCGGCGTAAATCAACACACAGATAGTTTGAGAAAGCGCCTTTGAAAATTTAATTTCCAGTCTCAAATTGCTATGTTTAATGAGATTTAAATGATCTCCATTACAAAGGTCCGGTGATAAATTGAAGGCAAACAATGTATTTCCCTTTATATAATCTTCTCTAGATAGAAATAATCCTTGGTCTTGTCCAAATTTATCAGTTCCAGAAAATAAGCTATTGTAACCTTTGATGTAATTATTATTAGGAAAATTCAATTCGAAGGGGTTATGTGGCACTGGCTGACCATCTACATAAATTCCTATAAAATTTATGTCAAAATGCTTGAAATCGAAAGGGGATTTTTCAAATGTTCCATGAAATGCATCATTTTCCACACATCCGATGATGACTCGTTTGGGCATCTGACCAACGAAAATATTATCTTGCACCATTGACATACTTCCCTGAGGAATAGAGTATACTTTGCAAAGTACTCTATTAATAGGATATTTTGCTGTTTCTTTCTCTAAAGCTTTCACGTGTCCTAAAATAACACCTGGACTGACACGAACTTTTCGAACTAGTAAATGGATTTTTTCCAAAACAACTTTGTATCCTTCATCTCCTTGCAAGCAGAACTCGGGTTTACTTCGAATCAATTTAATTTTCACATCTACCAAATTCAATAATAGTCTTTCTTGATGAAACAGATCACTGTGTAGTATTCCGATCATATCCACTGTAGCACTCGATTCAAAAAATTTTGATCGCTTTTCCAATCCATCGTCATTATCGCTGTAAAACATTTCAGATGTAAGCTGAGAAGTCTTACTGTCATAGCCGTGATTCAATAACGTCTCAATATAAGATCGATAAGGATATGTATTGCTAGAGTTAGACACAAGGCGATCATTTAAGGAAACGTCTACTTGACTGAAGATTGAATGAAGAAATAAATTAACAGGGCCAATATTAGGTTTTGTTGATGTGGAAGCAGTTGGTGCTGTTGATGCAGATGCAGATGAATCAGAATCAATATTAGTTTCTTTTAGAATAGGTGAACCATCTGCTTTTAAAATTTTTGCTTTTACATAAAGCTGGGTTTGACTCAAATCGAGATACTCTTCGCCGCTTCCAGAAATGTGAAATTCAACAGGTCCTCCATCGAATACATTAGACAATGGGTGAAATTCAACCCACTGACCATTTTCCACGGCTGTTTGAGTCGGAGGTAAGTGAAAAAGTTCCAATTCCGATTTGACACATTCTGGGGATCCTTTCAAAATGTAAGCCATTACGAATCAAAGATGTCACGACCTCTTCTCTTTCGTACCTTAGATGAAATGTTTTTTTTCTGTGGTTTTCTCTTCCTTTTATATTTTCCTTTTCCAATCATGGACTGTATTTGACCAATAGCTTTTCGAGCCAGATTTTTTCCAGCTTCTTTACTTCTTTTTCTGGCAGCAATTTTGATATCTTCCCCAGAAACTAGGTCGTTTACCACATTCGTTCCTGTGATGAGAGCTTCTTTGCCAATTGCTTTTCCTCCTTTTACTATAAATGGTAATGCCGCTCGAAACCAACGGCGGAATATGCCTCCTAATCCATACCCTTTTTGAAAAGACACTCCCTCATAATATGGAATTCCAGATCCTTTGTGATTCGTATAATGTTCTTGGAATTTTGTTGGGCAGCAAGTATACGGTACTTTTGTAATAGAACTCATCTTTCGTATCAAAAATATGGAAATAATTGCCAACACTAAGAAATCCCACCTATTTATAGGATTTGTCGCATTCGAAAATGCAAAACGATAATCACTTTTCCCCTTTCAAATGGAACCAAAGCACCTGAATTAAGACGAAGTTCCATTTCAATGGTTTGAAAGGACTGTCTGATTACGGGAACATAATGAGGTCTATCATAATGAGCGCTAATAACATCTCCGTCTTTTCCGGAAATTCTCACAACTCTTAGTAGGGGTGCTTCAACATTTCCTACAACGACAGGTTGTACTATATCACTATACACATAAAATACTGGGAAAGCTGCTTGCGGATCAGCTACGAAAGAACTTTCTTCAACCCCCTCAACAACATGAGGATAGAAACCTAAAAGATCACACAAACCCTCTTGTAAGATAACTTTTGATTTATTTTCTGCTTTTATTTTTACTCGTTTGTTATTAGCATTGAATTTAAAACTGATTTTACCTTCGTGTGAAGGTAGTGTCATTGCTTTTAAAACGTCTGAAACGGTTTCATAGGAGCCTGGTGGAATTTTTCTGGTAATTAATTTTCCATCTCCTAAATCAAAACCGAATATATTGTTCTTCTCGTTTATGTTATACCATGTATGGGGGTAAATTATTTCGGCTAATCCAACTTCCCATTTTCCTTCTAATGATATCGGTATAGGGAGCTGAGTTACAAAACTTGAAATTTTATTATTGGGAAAATAATGTAAAGAGCTATCAGAAGGAAGCGTCAAATAGAATGACATTTTGTTTTACAGTGAATAGATTTTTTTCTTAACGAATCCCCCTATTTATAGCATTTTCACTTCACTCACCCACGAATTGAATTCTTCTGGATATCCTAGAAATTTAACAAAATATTCCATTTTTCCATTTTTACTTCTTTTCTTAATCACTTTTTCTACAGGATAGTAACCGGAATCTTTAACCTTTTGCATTTCTCTTTCGTAAAATGTACCTTCTATAACATTATTGTTAAAATCCTTCAATTTATAAACAATCGGTATTCTTGAAAGAATCTTGTAAATACTAAATATTTCTCTAGACCAATTATTTTCATATCCCTTTTCAAATTTTCCTTTCCACTTACTAATGCGAACCGTATCGCCTACTTTAAAAGAAGGTTTTCCGGATTCCTGCTGAGAAAGACTGCCATATAAATTTTGCCAAACTATCGCTTGGTTGTCAATATTTACTGAAGATGGTTCCATTTTGATACTTCGATGCCACGTATTATTATAACTAGATATTATTTTTTGAATCACGTCTATGTACTTTTGAGTGTTATATTCTGTAAAATATCTCGTCAATTTTGACATTAGAGTTCTATGAAAACGTTCGATTATGCTAGCTTTCGTTTCATTATTTGTCGTAAAAAAGTGTACATTCATTTTCTTTAAATAATTTTGAACTATTCTGTTTTTGAATTCTGTTCCTTTATCCGTTTGTAGTAATTGAGGAGTGCGTTCTTTGAATATTTTCTGAAAGCCGCTTAAAATGCTTTGACCTGTTTTATCCTTCAAAGGTATTGCCCAAGCATATTTTGAAAACACGTCTATACATGTCAGCAAATATTTATATCCTTTATTAGATTTACTTAGAGACTGCATGTCTAACAAGTCAGCTTGAAACTGCTCATCTATTCCACCTACTATTACTCGATTCCTTTTAAAATTTCGTCTTGCTGCCCTATGTAGAGTGTAAGACTCTTTAGCCTTTAACCATTTTTTAATTTGTTTAGACTTTATACTGTTTCCTAAAACCCTTCGCAAAGCATTTAAGCCTGCAAAACTTGCTGGAAGCTCAGGATTTTTATATAATTTTTCAAGTGAGTTTCCTAGCATTTTTTTTTTTAGTTTATTAAGAAAAATATTAAATATTTTTTTTTAAGTTCTTCTCCCACATATACTAATAACCAATGAGATAACATAGGATTCACAAATGCCTTTATATACTTTTGCATAAAAATATAAATAAAAATAAAGAATAAGATAAAAACTGAAACAAATTAGAGGAAATAAATAAATTTTATTATAAGACTTTAAAACTCAAAACATGATGAAGATACATCCACAGTTTCATTTAAATACAACTCTTCGATTTTCGAAAAGAATTTCACAAAATTCATTTCAGTAAATAATTCATTCTGAAACCATTGCAAATAAGGCCTTTTAATGTTCAGTTTTACGAACTTAGCAGCTAACACATTCCATTCAACATTATACAATGCTTTTTCAAAATAAGCATCAAAATTCTGTTTTTTACTAAATGACACACAGTCATGAACGTCCATATTAAATAGGAACCCATGCTTACAATCTATACATTCAGATTTTGAAAGCACAGATATATTTTGTGAAATACAGTCCAACAAACATTTACATAAAGAAATTACCAGTTCATCATAACCTTGTGGCGTATCAGCATCCCAGTCATCTAATTTTTCGTCATATGGATGCTTCTGAATTTCCAAAAGGACACGTTCTTTGAGTGTGTATGCTATGAGACTAGATTTAATACAATCGAAAATTCGGTTCTGTGAATCCAATAAGTGTTCAAATTGAGCTCCTCTGATGATTACTCTTTCTGGCACCAGATGAAATGAATTGTCCTTTCTCTGAAAAAGTCTCTGTAGACTAACACACATTTGAGAGTTGACACTGTGATTGAAAATACACACATCTTTTTTCACAACATCCACGGCATCGGGATCCAGAAAGGCAGGAAAGGTGCGAAGTTTAGAGAGAAGAGAACTCCATACATCAGGCTTCAAAGACACTCCTTCTTTCGTAGGATGAAGGAATCCATTGTCATCTGTTACGTAAACTCGAATGTGAACACGGGTTTCCTTATGAAATTCATTCACAACAACAAACAAGCCGTCACCGAGATGAACCATATTATTGGGTAAAGTATCCAAAGTTATTTTTTCGTCCAAACGCTCGTTAAAACACAATTTTTTAGGCATTTTATCTTGATGGTCACTCTTGCGTTTTAAAAGTTCCCGAGCTTTAGATGCACACATCTTAGAAAAAAAATCAGGTAAGTGCAGCAGCTGAAAGAAAGTCTCACACCACAGTTTAGAAGCAAGCCAAAAATGAAATGACCTTTTTAAAAAAGACTGGGAGAAGTCTCAAGACTACTGTATTCATTTCAGTTCTCTATA
>JAOUZG010007463.1:0-12906 GCA_026289955.1 Argiope argentata | reverse complement strand
ACTAATATACTTCTCGCCCTGTCTGTAGTTGCAGACATCATCTGAATGCTTAGCATAGTACATTTATGACCAGATTTTCTAACTTTTGTTATTAAGTTACTTAAAACTTGTTATAAATTATCAAGATTTTTAGACTGCTGTGCCATTCGAGGATTATGCAGCCCGACTGTTAAAATATTACGCTATTATTCTCTCCTTTTTAAAGGAATTCATTTCGGGTCTGGGAGAATATGAACCAATTTCTTTATTTAATACCAGCCGCCCCTGGCGACCAGCCGGTCAGCCAATATTATTTCCGACTAAAGGATTCAATGAATTTTTTATATAACTTGGCCTCATAATAAGATTTTTAGCAAAATATTTTTAATTTTCAAATTTCGATTTTCATATAATTGACTTATACACTTATGTAGGCCTTAATCTCTCCTATGGTTAAACTCCGCGTCTTTCTCCGATTTTCTATCCGTGCACGTAAAATTCAGTTTTAAATTAAAGTGCTAATGATGAAACTTCAATTAATATAAAGACCTCTTTACTCAATCTAAGCATGTCTTTAAATAAAACTAAGAACTGAAAGCACAGTTGTCCGCCTTTGAATTTTTATGATCACTACAGAAATTGAAACATTATATATATTTTTTATTTTATAATTTATAATATCTCAAGGAATTATACAGCAAAGATTTCACAGATTAAATGAAACATTCAGTTTTTTTTATTTTATTTTTAGATGTATATAAATGCTCTCAATTATAACATTTTTTTAGGTTTATAAATATATTTCAAAAAATTATGGTTTAACTTTCTTTGGTCTTATAGATCTATATTTGTAAAATATTCTCAATATTTCAACCTCTAAATAAATAAATAAACAATTCTATCTTCTTCTTCAAATCTGGCTGATTTATTAAGTTCTGAATATTGCAAGTTTAGAACAATCATCATTTTAAAAATCTAGGCCAATTATTCTACATTAACCCTGATTGGCTTCTTTGAGATCTTGATAAAGTGATCTAAAATCACCAGTTTATATCGAATCGTTATATTTAAATTTTCATAGATCGATCAGCTTTGATGATTGATTTAGTTGATTGGAGTGCCACTTTTTTTATTTTAAGGACTTATTTTCACTAGAATATTTCGTTAAATATGATTCACAGAGCATATGATATGTGTAAAAATTTAATTCATAGGCATTTTTCACCCTCAATTTACTAATTATACATTCCACTTAGATCATTTGTTAAGAGATATATTTTTCTCCCCCCCCCCCAAAAAAAAAATATCAAGAAATTAGATTTTGGGCTCCGATTACAGAAGATGCCTTGTAAATGTTAAGCCATATTTGCCTTAAATAAAACTTTT
The DNA here is from genome assembly GCA_026289955.1 of Argiope argentata. NCBI lineage: Eukaryota > Metazoa > Arthropoda > Arachnida > Araneae > Araneidae > Argiope > Argiope argentata. The sequence continues at coordinate 11,541 of JAOUZG010007463.1, read as the reverse complement.
ATTTGACTTAGTAATACATGTATTATAAAATACCATAAAAACGTTTCATTGAATTTATTTTCAAAAAATATCATATTTCATATTTGTTTCATTTTATGCAGACAAGTGCTGAAAATGACATTTTTATATGTTTAATTTGGAATGATAGTTGATTTGTTTTTTCGACTTTGAGAACTTGATATAGTTTTGTTTAGAAAGTTTTGATGTCTCCGAAATATGAGGGTAAAAAATATTTTTATCTGCCTTTACAAATATTGCATTTATTAATTATAACGTATGCTTGTTTCAAAGAAAATGCGTTTTCAAATAGCTGACCTGCTTTACCAGTATAGCTTTAATATTTCATATGCTTCGCTGATTTCAGAGGAGTTTTCATTTCACATGAATCATTAAAATGAGGAGATAAATTACAATCACGAAGGCGAACTCTTTGATTTTCACAATATATTTTCTTCAAATAAGTAAAAGTTACAATTCAAAACATATCTTATTGCTTTAAAAATTAAAAAAAAATTAAAAAAAACACAAATGCAAAAATATTTTAATTCTACTTTTTATGAATTGCGTTTTGTTTGTCGGTTTTTTGAAATGACGTCATCTTCTTGTTCGTTTAAGATTTCTTAATTTTAAATAATTAATCTCGCCCCCAGAAGACAAATTTTTGGTACTTTTCTAAAAATTATTTTTCAGTTTTAACTGCCGCACTTCTGTAATGTATTTTTACTTTGTATTTTTATTTATTTTAATCCTTTAATTAATTTAACAATTTTGATATTGCAAACAATCAAGAAAAATTTTATCTTGCATTTATTGCTTAAAAAATATTACATTTCCTATTTATTTTATTTCATATAAAATAATATATAATTTTATATTATAATATATATTTCTCTGTTTTATTTTTGGTAGTAAACTTTTTTTAAATTAGAACTTCTGAAAATGTGACGGCGACATTTTATTAAAAGCTGATTTTTTTTGAGATCCTCGAGAAGATAAAATTTTATTTTTATTTTATGCGAAATAAATTCTTGAAAAAAAATCAATTAAATTAAATGTTTAAAAATTCATAAAAAATAGAGTTTCAATTTATAGGACAAAACTTGACCATGATTTAAAAGCTAATTTTTTGAGCTTTAACTTGGTGCAAAAATTAATTTTGTCCAGTAATATTTTCGGAAGTTATAGCGAAAAAACGTCATAATTTCCCTTATTTTTTAATTATTTAAAATTTAAATTAAAAATTCGAAAAATGGGCTCATAGATGCACATTTGTGGCACCCAAGGTATACATATACCAAATTTGGTAGCTTTATGACGAACTGTCTGGCCTGTACAGCGCCAACACACACACACATTGTGCTTTATTATAAGTAAAGATAAATATTAATAATAATCTGAATACATAATTAACCAATTTATTTATTTTAAATTTTATTCTGGTTTTGCTGAATATTTATAAAAATATATTTCTTAATTCCGAATATAATATTTTACTTGTAAATAAACAAAATTTAATTTAAGATTTGAACATCTGATATCGTGCACATGAGCAGACATCTTCTGTTTGCTAACAATTTGCATTTTCATCCAGATTTTTCTCTTATTTATACTCTTAAAATTTGTTTTAAATTATTAATAATCTTAGACTGCTCTAATTTTTGTGGAATATGTGGCTAGATGGTTAGAATGTCAATCTTTTATTCCTTGAGTTTGTGGACTCCATTTCTGCTCTGGAAACTGGCTAACCAATTTATTTGTTTAATGTTTTAATTTTTATTTCTGATCTTTCTTAATGTTTATATTATTATACTAAACTGTCGACCAAATTTCTTAATTCAAAATATTAAATATTCATAAGTAAAATAGTATATGTAATTGAAATTTGAACTTCCGACCTCGTTCACATGCGCAGACATTATGTTAGCATTGTGTATGTTTAGCATTGTGAATTATAACCCGAATTTTCTAACTTCTGTTATTAAAATTCTTAAAACTTGTTATAAATTATTTAGAATCTTATATTGCTCTGATGTTCAAAGAATATATTGCATGACTATTTATTAACTAATTTATTTATTTATTTAATATTTTAATTTTTATTTCTGATATTTCCTAATGTTAAATAAAAAAGCTGCAATTGGCTTTTATCTTAAATTAAGAATCAAAATTTGGAAAACCTTTCATATTGATTACGGATGGAAAGGTACACTCCAAATTTAGCAGATGACGTGTAACAATCCACACGGAAGTATTTGTAAGAATTTTTTGTATTATGAAGTATCACACAATTTGCTACAATTAATCCTAATAATTATACGTTGAAACAATTATTAAATGTTCATTTCTGTGACTTATTATCCTGGAATATTGATATACTTTTTGTAACGGAAAATAAAATGCCTGCTATCTTCATGATCAGTGCAAATTCCTCAGGCATTTTAAAATTTTCTAAACTATATACATGTATTTATCAATAGGAATTAAAACTATAATTAAACTTACTAAGCATGAAATAAGAAGAATATAAAGCAAACAGACTTTTATTAGCAAACTTGATATTTAAAAATCAACACATAATTTATAATATTACAACACTGAAAAATGAGCATATACAGTCATGAAGATAAAAAAAATTGGTTGAAAATACACCCTTATAATTTTACAACAGTGTCAATAAAAAAAATACTAAGCCAGGATTGTGCATCCACATATATCTTTTTAGCAATATTATATGTTTTATATATCAAAAGATAATTATATGCAATTTTTTAATTTTAAACAGATCTCTTTTATGAAAAGAGAAGAAATTCTTAGGAATTTAATTACATTAGTTTACACCCAAAATTTTTAGCAGTTAGTATAAATTGTGAAGTTTTAAATAATCCGGAAATATAAAGTATGTTTTAATCGAGTTCATGAAAAAGTAACATATAATCTGATCTCAAAACGCGCTCTGTCTTCTTATCTAATTTTTCTGACCAGGGAATATAATATTAAAACTAATCAAATAATCTTTTCTAATTCTAATTTATAGGAGCGCATTGCATCTCTTTGTCGAAGGCATATTGATCACCATGTTGATCAGGCATGGTGGTCACATGCTGTTTGGAATTTCCGCTTGACTGGCCGATCGCATCAATCGGTCATCCTTGACACAAAAAAAAGACCCAACTCTTAACTACTAAAAACGCTAGAAGTAAAGCTGAATTACTCGAACTCCTCTTATTTAGAATATTTAATTTTCATGAATACGAAAGAACATTTTTATATGATTGGAATGACTTAAAATTTCATTATATATAGAATTTAAATTGTTAAGATAAAAATTTTGATTAATGAATTAATAAAAAGGCAAAAACAACTACCTTAAAGTTACATGTTCTTTAATGCAACAGAAAAGCATTATACTTATGGTATTTATATAGAAAATAGAATAATATTTTCTGAACTTTTAAATTGAATAAAGCAAAAATAAATGGATTGTATAATTTCAGATACATAATTCACATTTCTTTAAATAGTTAATGTAATCGTAACATTCGTAAACATTCGAATCTAAGTAAAAGGTTTGAAACTATTATCACAAATATCTTAAACTTTATTCAGGATATTAAAAATTCAGAAAACAAACCATTCAGTAATTAACATTTAAAAAATTTAGAAGTAGAAATCTTAAGTATTTTTGCAATCTGATTAAAGAAAATGATATTTTTTATACGTATACATAATAACATCAAATGTTTATTTAAATCTGCATTCATTTATTAAAAATCTTCTATTTAAAAATGCTCTAATCATTATTTTCACTTTTTTCTTTATAAAAAATGTTGAACGCAATTGAGCAATTTATAATGCAATAATCGATTTCAGTTAAACCTCTTATACACGAGTAACGAATTGTCACTAAAATTGTTAGGGAAACTAAACTAACCTTAAATTATCTAAATGTGAATTTCAATTGATAACGGGCTTTATATAAAATAACAAAAGGGGTTTGTTTGTTACAGGATTCTTTAAAAAAATTTATACAGAGTTTCTCAAAGGCAAAATAAGGAAATATCATTTCAATGAAGTGATGCTTATTTATATCATTTTAAATAAGTGTTCGTCGTTTCTTTTAAAATTGTTCTAACTTATCTGAATACATCAATTATTCACTATATTTAATAACACTTTGAGGATAATATGACATTTTTCCACATATATTTGAGACCATTTACAAATATCTTTTAATTTCAATCAAGTCATTTATTGCTAATTCCAAGATCAACATTCATTGAGTGCATATTTTAAGAGGAACAAATTTACGAAATTAAATAATAAAAGTAAAAATTGATCTTGCGAAATATAACTAAATAAAAGCGAGAAAATGGCACTAACGAAGGAATTTATACATGCAATAGAACAGAGCTTTCAGAAATCGAATTATACAAACAATAACAAGACATTTAGAAATATTACTAAGCATAACAAAAATTTCTTTGTATAATCCATTAAATTAGAGAATTTAAAATATACATTGATATATTTCTAAGAAATATTAAATATACATTTTTTAATAATGTATAAATATTATAATCGTTGACTGCTTGATCACTACTTTTAAATCAAATTGGTTCAATGAATTAAATGTTGACAAAATTGAAAATATTTACTAATTAATGTTTGAAATAAATGTTTAAGCAGTAAAAATTGCTTATTTAAAATATCGAGTAAGATAAAATTAAATATCTTGTGCTATTTCATTGAAATATAACACTATTTTTAAGAATCAACATATATCAAATTCATTTACGAATATTTTTAAAAATGCATTAAACAAAGAATAATTAATTTCTGCCATGTAATATTTTGTACAAACCTGAGATTTTTTAAAAATAATTCATTTAGAAAAATGCAGTAGGAATATTTAAATATCAATAATTAAACATTTTTATTAGATTTAATTTTTTAAGCATAAGATTTCCTTTATATTATTTTAATTAAGTTAAAAAATTTATTTAAATTTTAATACATGATAAAAATTACAACATTTTTAAGGTTACCAAGTACATATCAAAAACGTATACTTGAATTTCAAAAAGGTATACAAATCTGGAAACGCATTGTTGTAAGAAAATATGTAAATCAAACTTAATCGTCTGAAGTCGTTGACAAGTTATTTTTATAAATGAGACTTTTTTCAAAAAATACATGAAGCTAACTATTGCAGAACCCAGCGGACGAGAAAATTTCGGACGATTTCACTTCCAGGAAATTCTTGTATCTGTAAAAATGGTTCAAGGGGAAATCCATTAATATTCAAAACAATCTTTCATTTCAAAATTTGAGTCCTCGTATGATTCCTGAAAATAAAATAAAATGCATATCAGAATAGAAGCATCTATATTAAGCAAGCAGAAAAATTTACGATGAATGTGATATACAGATTAGAAACCAGTGTTAAGAACTAACCAATTCATCTATCTAAAGAATTTGTTTGGGATTTCGGAATCTAAAAGAACTACATATTATTAATCTCATTTTGGAAATATTTTTATGCCAGATTTAAGGAACTGAATTTTTATTTCTAAATTTTTGGGGCACACGATATTTTTGGAATTATTCAATTTAAGATTAATAGTTTATTGTAAAAAATTTTATATAATAAATCCATGCAAAGCCGATTGAATTAATAAACTTATTTGAATATAAAAAGTAATAATTTTATTTACAAGATTAAGCAAACATTTTTGTTACAGTACAGTATTTTACGATTTGATACTATTAGCATAAAGAATCCTGACTTACCAGGTAGTCCAACTTCTGGTACATTAGCGCTAACCAAGATAAAAAAATTGCTGAACATCCAAGATTTTTCGTGTGGGTCACAAGAAAACTTTTATCGAAGGGCATTGCTTCTATCTGGTGACTTTACCATAGAGTAAGAGCCTGCGCCATTCAGCAACGTTCTTGTAGATGTAGAATATAATCCACCACTAAGGAAGCCATTTTCTACGCCATTCACTTCTATAATCAACAAAAATAGAGATAAATTTATTCAAATTTAAAATTATATACCAATTTGATACTATTAGGTAATGAATCAACTTGCCAGGATCTCCAACTTCTGATACTTTATGCGATCAACTAAGTAATGTTTTTGGTAAATTTAGAAGAGTTGGCAGCGATCAAAGAGGTAGTCTGGTATCGAAAGAGAGCCCTTCTACATACGCAAGAGGAACTTGCTCCATTGCTCGATATAACTGCAGAAGAGAGATCGTAACATAATTCTCTATTATAGTAGCTAACTTCCTGTTCAGCATTCTATTCTGTATTCTGAAAATGGAGAAATTAAAATTATTCATATTTCACATTATATACCATTTTGATACTATTAACGTAAAATATCAACTTATCAGACTCTCCAATTTCTGATACTTTGTTACCCACAAAGAAATGTTTTGGTACATCCAGAAGCGTTGGTGTCGATCAAGGAGGTAGTCTAGTATCGAAAGGCAGCCCTTCTATTTAAGTAAAAGGAACTTGCTCTATTCTTCAATGTTACTGTAGATGAGAGAGATCATAGCATAGTTGTCTATTAAGGCAAGTATCTTCCTGTACACCATTCTTTTCTGCAATCAATCAATGGAGATGAACTAGAATTGTTTAATTTAAGAGATTAGAAAACAAATTTACAATCTACGCTATTTTTTAAAAAGTTTTCTGTTGTTAATAGTCAGCCTTCACTTACAATTCTGGGAGGAAGTTACTTACTGGATTAGATTGCAAAATGGAATAAGCCAGGAGATCCATTCTCGAAGTTGGGAGAAATACTGACATTCTAAAAGAGTGAGTTGCTGCAGAAATGGAGAAATACAAAAGAAATATCTGAAAAGAGCTTAAAATGAAGGCACAATCAAATTTTTTTATTTGTTGTTAAAGTATGATAAATATCGCTCGTTTTTTCCAGGGAAATTGCATTTCCAAAATAAGTTCGTAATTTGATAAAGAAGTCCCCAAAACGTTTATAAGCCTACATTATTTCAAATTCTTTATATAACCACAGATAATTAGAGTTCGTCGACTCAAAATACGAAGTTGAATAAAAACCATAAGGAAAACTTAAATAAGGAGTAATAATACATACATCACCGTAGTTAAACATATTCTGACTTATTGACTGTAATTCTTGTTATATGCGCTCATTTCATTGTAGAGCTCACATTGATTAGTAAAATTGATTATGTTTTTACTATTATTTCATTTGGCAACATTTTATCAAATTTATCCATGGCATGGGTTGCTTTAAAATTTGAAAAGCATTTACTTCGCATAGGGATTTGTGAAGAGAGTTGGAATGTCATTCTACAGGTTCTACCTCAAAGATCGTCCTTAGCTATTGTCTTCAATATTCCTTTGTTAAAATATTTTTTTAGAAATTGAAGTAAATTCATGGTTTCACACGTATTATTTAAATGTAGTTTTTTTAAAAAATTATCAAAACAGAGACCGTTTAGTTAAATTTGTTGTTATTTTCAAGGCTTTCATTTGTGCGTTTGCCCAATAATCCAACAAAGTTATCTGTACTTTACATTCATTTAACTAAGTATTTTCCTGTTCTATTTCTAGAATGTAATAAAACAAGATCACATAATTTGAAAACGTTCGTCAATATGAACGAGACTTAACAAGAGAATATTATTGTGCAATTGAAAATTTCGAAGAAGGATATTTTATTGAAGTTGGTCTTGCATGGATATACTTAATAGGAAGAATTAGTGATATACAGGAATAAGAACTTTCGTTTCACATTCAGACAGATTGAAAGTCCTTGATTCCAAGGTTCCCAGATTGTTCATTCAATGAAGCTATGGAAATTAAAAATGTTGCGTGGGACGTCAGACAGAAATTCTTTTTCTAATGCCAAAAGTAATGAATAAAATTGGAAAACGGATTAAGGACCATTAATTACACATTTATCAAACTATGAGAGTAAATCGAAATATTAATCAGAAAATTTGTAAATAGATTACATTTAGCAAGATATCAAGTAGAATTTATAATTATTTTAGAATTATAGAATATGTATATTATATACAATTTTTTAATTCAATTGATATATCCTTTCATTGTAATAAAGAAAAATCCTCATAATTTATGTTACTATAAGAAAATCATTTTTGCTGGGCAGTACATCAGCGGTGGTGAAGAACATACAACCAATTATTGTAGTGGAAGAACTGTCAACAAATAGAATTCAGATGAATTACGCTTGTAATATTCTAGGAGAACATGATAATTGTTCAAGAAGAAATCATGTTCAAAAATGCATCCCACCCGTCTAAATTCGAGCATGAATTCTGAAAAAGGAAAGAAATTTCAGCTTATAAAGTTATAATACATTCATCAGAAAGAAGTTAAAAAATTCCTTAGTAGTTATTTCATCATGCAGCTAATTAATTTAAGATAGTCATTGCAGAATTTATAATTTCAACGCAGATACAACTTTTTTTTTGCTATTTGGAAAGTTTTCAATAAATTTAAAATTTTTGGAATTTGGAAATATTAATAAAATTAATAAATAGAGATAATTTTTTCTTATCACTTTAATAAAGATGCTCAGAAGATTCGGTTGTTTTACCAGCATTTATGAGGCAATAATAAATAATTAATGAATGCTTCGTAAAATATTTTTTTTTTCAATTGTGTCGAATTGAGCATTCATTTTATTTTTAAATGGAATTCATTAATGACTATTATCAAAATTTAATGACTTACCAGACTCTGACAACAGATATTTTGAAGTTGTCTCCAAAGCAGCATTTTCTGGAAATCCAGGAAAAGTATAGATCATAGATAGACATTAAACTGGAATTCATTTTTAAGTAAGACTTAAAAAAATAAGATCATGATCCAAGATTCTTATAAATAGTTCGATTGTAGTAGATTATGGCATAATCCAAAAAAACTGTACCAATGAACGAATCAACTTTCTTTGTTGCATTCTATTATTCTGTCAACAAATGAAGGAGAATCAGTGTGCATGATTCAATTTGACTTAAATGAGTAGAAACACAGAAGTAATCTACTCAAAATTGTTGCTTCTCACAATTTCCCGATTAATACTCGTCTTTACTTCTAGTATTGGGAGAAAAGTACTGATTTCTAGGGTCACAATTTGAAAATTTAATTCTCGAGATGCTACCTGGATACGTTTCTGGAGATCGAAAAAGTTACAAAATAGCATCGTAATGAGCAATCGAGCACTTGAGAAATGCAATGAAAGTTAAAAATAGAAAAATACCTCAAATGACAGTGCAGTCAGAAAGGTTTAATTTCCCAAAATATTTTGTTTGCGTACAGTAAATATCAGTTATCTATGAGTATTAAATTTTCAAAACCAATTCAATCTTAATTTAAAAACAAAAATGTCGATAAGCTGAAAGAACTGCAATTTTTGCTTCTTTTAATATTTATTGCTAATACGAGTTCAAGTAATCAAGATTTCGAAGTAAGCTGTTTAAATGTATCACATCTTTCATGCATTCTGATTCATTCTGTCCATTTTTTAAATAAGAATTCCAATTATATTTTAAGGGTTTCCACAGATATATTTAATTAAAAGATATCTTTTACTTCCCCCCTCCCTCCCTCAGCTTTTTGTTTAATCCTATTTAATCCATTTCTATATTCAAATGACTAAAATGCATAAATGCGTCTTAATGCATAAAATTACGCAATAGAAGCTTGTAGCATTTTTGTACTCTTCATGGGAATATTAAGTGGTTCAGAGAGTCTTTTCTTGCTGTTCCAGGCGTTACATCAATTATCTCATTGATGCAGCTTCTTTGTTCAAAAAATTTCTAGAAGCTAAAGCTGATTTTATTCCTATATCCACATATGGAAATTTTCAATAAATTCCAATATTGAGATCTCACGAGTTTTTATATTCACTTAAAACATATAATAACTAAGATTTTCTCTTTCATAATATCTGTCCAATGTTGTGGCAGTCTTTATGTTCATGTAATTTCATTTCTCTCACGCACATTATCACACAAATCTTTAGGTTCTTTATTGGAATAAAAGAGGCATGATAACATAATTTAAGAATATTGATTTTATACAAATTCAGAAAAAATTCTATTTGCATTTAGATAACTTTAGACTGTGAATCTAATGCACTTTAGGATTACTTAAAATATGTAAAGATTTGAAAATGGGTATGTTTAAGAAAGGTTTTTTAGGATGTAATATGATAAAATTTAGAAAAGTGCCTACCAATTGAAAAAAGCTCAGAATTTCATCGCATGTACAACTTTGAATTATTAAAGAATTAAAAAAATATTGATTTGTTTATCTTTTATTCATATATAGTTAGTCTAATCCTTTCATTAGTTTATAGATAGTGCCACTAATGCTTTAAGATCACCCTTCCTCTTATCCATGAAAATTTGTGAAAATCAAAAGAATATTCTGGTATTACTTTTTACTATGAATTGATACGTTTTAATATTACCCTCCAGTAAAAAATTTAAATTATGAACAAGAAATTTTATTATTCATATTGTTGTTGGAAATAGAGGTAAACATTTGTATTACTTAACGAATGAGAAATTAATGAAACTCAAATTTCTGCATAAATTCACATACAAAAAATATATACTAATGATTTAAAGGAGTCAAAATAACGAATGAAATTTCTTATTACATGGAAACAAAGAAAGTGAATATGAAAGACTCGGTTAATTAGTCTTGATTAATTTTGATATCGAATCTAGCCAGATATCTGGTGTAAGTTATTAATTTTAATTGCTAGATATTAAAAATTATCTGTATTAAGAAAGGAAGAAACTCAATTTTGCTTATTATATATAACAATAAAAAGAGAACACAGCAAAGAAACTTAGACTTTTCTTAAATAAATATGTTTTCATAAAAAAACTATTTATAATATATTACTTGCCCCAACAAATTTATTTGCCCAGTTTCCATATTGTGAGAAAAAAATTCCAGCTACAAATGCCAAAGACACGCGACACGGAGTTTGTAAATAATTGGAATGCAAGGAATCTATCTGTAGTAGACATATTAGTTACTGGTATCTGAAAAAATATCGAATGAAAAATTGCGAATATTATATAAAAATTAAAGAAAAATTTTCTCTAAGAATTTTTTTGACATTCAAATAACTTTAAACACATTGCATTATATAAAATTCACCCTGATGCAGTGTTAAATATAACAATACCACATAAATATCACTACCAGTTTTAAATATTGCACTCCCCACACATATCCCGCACCATCAACCACGATTTACACACATATTTCCCGCACCATCAACCACGATTTACACACATATACCCCGCACCATCAACCACGATTTTCACACACATGCACCGCACTATCAACCACGATTTTCACACACATGCACCGCACCATCAACCACGATTTTCACACACATGCACCGCACCATCAAACACGATTTTCACACACATGCACCGCATTATCAACCAAGATTTTCCCACACATACCCCGCACCATCAACCAAGATTT
>JAOUZG010007461.1:0-18295 GCA_026289955.1 Argiope argentata | reverse complement strand
GGAACGGTGTGTCGGAATGTCTGGGTAATGAATGTTCCGAGGGAACGTTGTGTCTGACATGTGATTGTTAGAATCCGGGGAAGGTTTTGTCTTGCCGGAATGTTCGTAAAATGAATGTGGGAAATGAAGGTTTGAGGCCATCTCAGAGTGCACAGGTAATGATTAGAGAGATTATTGAGTCATGTCGGTGTTTGTGGGCAATGAATGCGTCGATGAAGCTTGGCTGTTGTGTCGGGGTATGCGGATACTGAATGTGCTGAATATTATGGGGCTTGTTGAAATATGGGAATAATAAATGTGTCCACTTAATACTGTGCTTCATGTGAATTCATGTTGAGTTAAACTTTGTGAAAAGTGTTGGTAATGAATTTTTGGAGGGACTGTAAACTGAGCATTCGATAATATCTGAATATAGGCTCTGCACTGCGGGAAGTGATGATGTCTGATTGTTGGCTCTGCACTGTGGTAACTGGTGGTGTCTGAATGTGTGCTGTGGAGTTTGGAAGGGACGAAAAAAATCAGAAAGCTGGTTAAATGTAGTGGTGGTATAAATAGACATCTGGTGGAGTTTATTGGCTTTCCATTAATAGAAAAGTTTCTCGTTTTATTTTATTTAGAAGGTAAACTTTGGGTATTGAAGTATAATATATAGAATGAAAAATGTTTTTTTTGCAAGTGATATATATAGATATTCAAAAGTTGTAAAATGTAGCTTCAAATAAAATGCATATCTTTTAAAGTTGATGAGATTGTCAGATATATTTTAATTGTTTGAGAAGAAAGCTTTATCTGAATTATTTAATAATATCAAACTTTCAATATTCTTCAACCATAATGTTTATAATTTACAGAAGATTTTTGTTAAATTGTAATTTTTTTCTTCATAAGCTTAGGATAGTAATATAGTTTCTCTGACATGTTATTGCTAGAAAAGTTGAAAATCATAATTGCTTAAAAATATTTCTTGCAATGATTATCGCATCTTAGGCACTTACATTGAAGGGGGGATGTTGAATTTGGCGTGATACTCCTTAGTTGATCATTTTAAAATGTTACCAAATCCGTATATAAACTGCTGTCTTATTGCCTCAATCAACAGAAAGCAATAGTGTTTCCATAGAATTCTTTAGAGAAATTGAGCATCTTCTGATTGTAAAATATTTGTTTCCCTAACTTATCAGAAAGCATCTACATAATAAACTCATAATTGCTTTGAAAATACTAGGTGGTCATTGACTTAAGTTATTGTAAAAATTTTGTTTCGCAAATATGTTACTCCATATTAAATTTTTAATTGACTTGCCCCGACTTACAGAATGATTTTTTAGAGCTAGAACTCTGGCGGAGTACGTTCGTTTACCGATTAGTAACTTCGTTCAAAAAAAATCTGAGCTATGATCATTTTAAGGCTCTTTAAGTATTTTAGGTATTGATGTCATATCACGTTTTATTTTTCACTAAAACAACGCAAAATATTCATTAAATAATATGAATACCACTCTACATAATTTTTCATAGGCAACGTGTTAGGCTTTGAGGTGCATATTTAAATGAAGTTAACCCTTTTTATTTATTAGATATTAACTGGATAATATTTTATTATGTCTTTTTCACCCCTGAAATAGTACTCTAAAAGATTGAAAACTTCATACATTGGTGTAAATACTTTGCATGGTGTTCGAAGTATTAAAAAGTAATCTTGAATAGTAAAACACTCGAAAGGAAAATTAATCTTCTCTTTGATGAATAATAGACATCTTTTATCTGTGAAATAAGTTATTTGTGAAAAATCAACCGCTCCTCTTACACCGAATACAGTTATGTTTTATAAATATTTGTTCGGGAATCAATTTGCTTTTGCTAATATTAATCGAAGTAAAGCTTACAGAGCTTTGTTTTGTAGTAAATAATAACGTATTGAATTGCGATGTTGGATCATTCAAGCAAGATTAAGCCTTTAGTTTGTAGTTAAATACGGCAGAGTACAGAACTTCTGTTAGATTATTTTAAAAATCTGATACTTTAGAAATCTGCCTTAAAACTAATATCTAGCCGACCAAAAACCGAGTTTTTGTCATTAGGTCAAAATTAGGAGAATTGGTTTATGGATATCGAGACGTTATGATCAAGGATATCCTTTTTGATCAGTTCAGAATTTTTGGATGTAATCTGAGATCAGGAAAGTAATAGCCCAAACAAAATTATATTTTAATTAGGTAATCAAAAATGTAAACATTTGCTGATTTTTGGATAAGAAATTCTAAAAATGAAATCCTACGCTAAATAAATAAGTTTGTCTTCATAATTACAGTTTAGAGAATATTTCAAGTTCTATTGCTGAATTTAATATAATAGTTGATATATTGGTTATCATGGGGGACTAGTTATTGATTATTGGCTTTTTGGAAGGGGGGGTAGCATCGGGGGGTATTCGATTCCTGGCAAAATAAACTGAACTTTTAGCTATTCTCAAGCAGTGCTCCCTCTAACAATGCTTGGAAAATTAGGTCATCTCCTCTCAAACTAAACTTATCTTATCTAAACTTGGAAGGAAATGTCTTTTTGACTTTCATAATTTAGTTTTGTATCCGTTTTTTTAAATTTGAAGCCGCAGTAATTGTTTTAGTTCACGAAGTAATCTTTTCCGAATTATACTTTCAAAAGGATCTAAAACGTCTTAACCATATAGTTGGTGATTATTTTCATTACATTTTATTCCCTATTAAAAAGAAAAAATCGCCGGGCTCTGTTTTTGCCGCTTTCTATTGTTTCTATTATGAATAACTATGTTATGGCAATATATGATCACATTTCCAAAGCGTTTGCATCAGTGCAATTCTAAATATCTTTCAGGGGCAAAAGGAATATGCATTTAGTTTGCATGCTAATAAGATATAAGTAGAATGTTTGCATGTATTTTATTATAATTACTAATTTATTTATCAGAGTAGCTGAACATATTTGGAGGCTCGACTTCTAGTTCAGAAATCTCTAAACGATCGGTATTAAATACTCCCTCCTCCTCAAGTAAGTTGAAACATGTACCGAAGATTTGCTTAAATTTCATTTCGTTTGATTCATCGAATCGGAGTAAATCTATCAAAAACAAAATATACTTTATACTCTGAATCAATCAAAAAAAATTTCAGGGAAATTTCACCTATTCTTAATTGAAATAATAGGTAACCAAATAAAATGTGAGTATTTAAGTAACCCGCAAACAAATAGTTCGTCATGTAATTTTCAATATTAAAATATTGTCTGGGAGACCTATAGAAAACAGTAGTAAATTTAAAATCTCACAATTACCAAATGATAGTTTGTCAATTTTTAACCTTCTAAAGAGACTTATTTTGGATAATTCTGGATTATTTCTAACGAAAACATCCTTTTATCAAATGACAGCTTTTTTTCATTCTTTTGCCTTTTTTCGTAAAATCAAATAATCAAATAACGTTAATCTTCATTAATTCAGGAAAAACTTCCATTAAATTGAAATTGAATAGCTGGGGGTTCCAAAATCTTGTGTTTTTACTTTTATATTCATGTGAATAATGATGGATCATAGTAGGTTCTAAATCGGTTCTTAATTTTAAAAACTTAACAGAAGAGAAATATATCTATTCAACATCCTATTATTTTTAAATCTATGAAGTTTTCTTCAAATTCTCTGCAATATTTTTGATGGAATGAAAAACTTACAGTGAGGCATAAAATTTTTCTTAATATTGGTTAGAAAAAGAATTAAAGCTTCTTCGATGAGCTGTTTCCGCATAATATTAACTTATATCGCGAGGCATGACCAAAAAAATTGCCATTATTCTAAAATCTAAAACTCAAAAAAACCGTAACAATGAGCTGCAATGAATTTAACATTTGATGGTTACCTGGCCTCGAAAAATGCTAATGAAAACGAAAGATGATGAGTCGCTAAATACAATTCCGTTATGTGCTTTTGGAGGAACTAACACAAAATAAGTGAAAGATAACAATCCAAATTGTTTGGTAATTAGAAATCAACAGAAAAATCCAAAATTTGAGAAACTGTTTCGAGTAATGAAAAAGAGAAAAAAAATCCACACCAAGAAATTCAGTCGGCAGTATTTTTGTAAATGTTGAATTTTTAATAATTGAAAATTAACTAAGCTCTGAAGTTTTTTTGACACTTATTGGCTTCTTTAAAACTTCTATTCACTTGGATACCTAGAAATGATGCAAAATTAGATTCTAGAAACTCACTCACCGTAAATTATTTGCTGAATAGGAAATATCCAGTTTTCTGGTTTTAAAATTGTTCATGAAGTTGCTAATAACCATTCACTTTTCTAGAGTTTTAATATTCATTCTTTTCGAATCCTGATTTCAACCCGCCAGTAATCAACAAAAAAAACTTTTTCAACTGAAATTAAACAGTTTTTCCTCTTGCCCTTATATATATTTAATATAAAAATCATTTTATACATTGATAGCATGAAACTTCTGAAATTATTATTTTATCTGTTGATATATCTTTCACTGAAGAAATTCATAAGTTCGATTGATTGACTTTTAAACGATTTCTTCATTTGAATTTCCTCATTTGCCATTAATTGAGAAAAAATAGCACAGAAAGTTCCATAATCAGTTATTAAATTCTTGCCTCAATCCATTGCATATCCTGAAGTGCATTCTGCCATTAATCGATATTTTTTTCTTAAAAGGAAAACAAAATCAGAGCATGGACACAAATAACAATTTCGTACAGTTCAAAGACGCTGTGGTATCATTTAAACTATAGATTCCATATTGAAAACTAATGCAGCGTGTGCCTTCTTTTGCAGTGGCATCGTACTTCTAATTATTGTAAAGACGCATCGATTGTTAATATTTAATAGATTGTTTATCCATCAAAAATTATCGGCTGAAATACTTTCACCAGGACTTAATTTTATTGGAGGAAATCCGACTTTTTAAGCTGCTAAAATTCGAAAGTTATTGATATTTGTAATTGTATTTAGTGGCCACTTCTATTTCCTTCTTTCATAATCTTTAATGTGTTTTAGTTCCGCAATTGCTCATTTATTTATTAACTATATTTAATAAATTTCAGCTATAGGAACTTACAGAGATTCAATTCTAATGTACGTTTCGAATTTTCGGTGCAGCTTATCTCATTCAAGGATGCTCATATTCAAGGATATTCATCTCATTCAAGGATGTCATATTTTGACAAACTTCTTTCACATTATATGAAGACACAAGAAAAAGTATATTGGAAAAGTAAGTGATATCTTTTCAGATTTTATATTTAATTCTGCTGACAATGATTTTATTTTTTAAAAATGGAGAAATCTAAGTCAAAGGTTCTAAAACGTTTAATCTTTATACTGACTTTTTTTTAAGGTTTCTTATGCCTGAATTGATGTGTTTGTCCGTAAATTATATACAGATAACTATTCTTACGGACGCTGATTCAATGCGGAATAAAAATTCGCGATTGAATATAAATTCATTAATTCATTTTGAATAATTTCTAGAACACTCTTCACGTCAAAATATTCCATAGTTTTGCCTCGTTGTTAAATAAATGCTTCATTTTTCAGGCCTATAATATATATTGTTAAAGAAATTTATGCTAAGATTTGAAGTGCTGGTTTTTAACTCCGCAAACTTGAAATTGTTGCTATTTATATCTCAAATTCAACTTAAGATCGTTTCTCACATGAATAAATTATTTTTCTTGTTTTAATCCATTTAATGATCTCGTTTTTTTTTCATCCCCAATGTATTGAACACTGAGTAAAACGCTGTTAGGTAAACAAAGCAATGTAAATAGGATTATATCATATTACCTTGTTGAAAAAATTTTGTACCAAATATTATGTATGTAATTAATGAGTAAATAAATATGAACCTTGTAAAAATAAGTTATGTGAAGTGTAATAAAGTTATATGCTACTGAACTTATAGTTAAAATTATCTCAATCAGAGCTCATTAGGAGTAAATTGGAGACGAAAATAAGATTATCTGGCCAAGAAAGCTTTAACCTTAGAAATCCAAGAAACTTAAAAGATCAACATTTTCCCAAAAGTCCAAACTCTAACTCGGAAACGAGATTAAAAAACTAATAATTTAGGAGTAGCAGGAGAGATGGAATAATTCCATCTTGTGGAGAACTCCCCATTGACATTTTAAAAACATTTCGGTTAACCGAATAGAGGGCGAGTTTTAAAGTAATCAAGTATATACTCGACCTAGTGTATTTTCTGTACATCAAAGCAATTTTTTAGATAGAAGTTAGCCTTGTCAATGTGGCATCGAAGAATGTTCTATAAGTCATGTGATCAAAACATATGCTCTATGGCGAGGACTCAGATGAAACGGAAATTGGGTGTCTCTTGACGTTGAAGAATTCTTAAAAATTCCAGTCATTAAATTTTGTATCAAGGATATTTTCTCAAAGGTCTTATCTTTAGTTATCCCCTAGTGTGAAAAGGCCAATATTTGTTCTCTCTAGTGGGTCCTTTGTGTACAAGTGTCCAATAACAAGTGCCATTTATTCCTTCGTGCTAGGTGGAACTGCTCTTTATCTGCTTCAAAAAGTTCCCCGCATGACATCTGGCAAGGTAGGGATATTGCCTGCACATTATGCTTGAGTGCAACTGTATACGAACATGTCAATATATATAATGTGGTTGCGTAACACAACTGCTTAGCAACTTTTCGTATAAGATGTTTAAAATATTCATTTGACGATTCGATTGTGTTGGGGCTCACCTGTAGCTTCATTCTATTTATTTATTCTGAAAATTTCTTGGAGTAATTAAAACAAATTTATGTACTCTGTATTTTACTAAAGAAATCGTTATATTAGTATATAAAATAGTAAGGTTCCAAGCCTTGAAATGGTTTTGTAATGTTCATACGCAACACTTTACGGCGGCAGTAAAATAGAATGTCTTTTATTTCATACATAATAGGCAATTATATCTTATACTATGCGTTTGCATTTGAAAATGCAATTACGGGATAAAATGCTTGGTTTGACATTACAGTATGAGCTATACTGTATGTTTTACTTTTTTGAAGTTTAAAGATATGTTCATTATGTAATAAATCTGTTTAAAAATCTAAAAAATGATTCACTTAAGGTTTTATTTGCAGAGAATTTTTCAACACTATCTAAAGATATAAATTTATTCTCTAACTGCATCCATTTAACGATATTTCAAAAAAAATTAAGAGAAATTTAAATGTCTAAATTGTAAAGCATCAAAAATTTAATTCTATATCTATTGAACTATGTAATAAAAAGCTTACAGTTAATTTAATTCTATTTCTTTTGTACATAAACGTTCTGGTTTGGGATTCTTGACTGGTTCGGCCGGTCAATCAATCAAGAATCCTCTGAATTTGTGAAAGCTATTTGATCGCCATGTCTGATCATCATGGGGATCAATGTGCTTTTTACGAATGTATACCCGAATCGCGTAATCTTTAGAAAAACTATCTTTCATGAATAAAATACCGATATTTATTTCCAGGCAAGTATCGAATGGATGCAGTTTATAATTTCAATGCGGACGTAGAATGCTTTTAAATTCCATTTATTATCAAATTAACTCTTAATTATTTATTTAATTTTTAGAGAATTCGCTCTTAAATATCTCTTAAATATTTTTCATGTAATATTACCTATGAAATTGCTTAAATTTTCAAAGAAATCGTGAGTTTTAAAAGTCACAAAAGAAAACTTAAGAATATATTTTTTGAAATTAGTAATGCCTCAATTCATGTATCTTGCTTTTCATTTTCAATGCTCTATATTTTTAGTGTATATTTTAATTTCACAGCTATTTTAATTTTATTAAGATTTTTACTGTACTATCTTTACTTTAGAGATGGAAGTTAGTGATCATTTCTCATTTGTTTTCGCCGTGATAGATATTTGAAGCATTATTCATTTGATTTATGTTAAATTTCTAAAATCAAGGCATTGTCTTAATTTTGAGCTAATGAGTTCAAATGAACTTTGATTCTATCCCAGTGGTTTATCAAAGTAATTTAAGATTGAATTTCAAGGAGTATTTGCTATAAACTATAAGCGTGCAACTAAAACGTTTTATACTTAATATAAGTGTTTTTAGTACTCAAATGTTTTTAACACGTAATTATGAATTTAAAAAAGCTCTTACTATTTTATTTTAATTATGTTTGGCTGACTTTTCTTTTTTAAATGTGTTTTTTCCTCTTCAAGTTGTAATTTGAAAGGTATTTGTTGCACGGCTGAAACAAAAACTTTAATCTTGACCCCGCAACAATGTCGCAGAACCAGCACAAAAACTTAAATCTTGATCTGGCAACGACTTTTCCCCGCCAGAGTAATTGCTGTTGCCGTAAAAAAGGTATGACTACTTTTGCTGGGTGCCTTTGCGATGTCTGTGCACGTTTGTCAGTTTGTATCTTACTTTAGAAGTCTTTTCATGGCATGTTTTCAGATTCATCGCTAGACGATCGAGACCTTCTATAATTTGTATTGCATGTGTAACTAATTTTAAAGGTGCACATGCTCTTCTGAACCCTCGATATAAATTATTCAAATCCAATTCGATTCAAAGGTTCAGTGCCGAGGAATGCATCAACTGGAATTTTTAACACCCAGCTTTCGCAGTCTCTGAGATGCAACTATAAAATCGATGGAAAAGAATCAGTTAGTTACTATCCACCAAAATTTTGAACTTTGGGGAACTTACCACATTAGTTGTTAAAATTTGAAACGATTTGGAATTCTAGACTCCTCAGTACTTAATCTGTCGACCCAACTAATCCACAACCTCTAACACTGGGACATTTTTTAGTTGGGTCATCGTTACTATCTTTAATTGAACAAAATACTGCTGTAAGTTTATCTTTCAGGTGGAGCCATCTCCAGGACCTTAAATCCAAGTTTTGGAACCTCTGGAGTCTGAAGTATCAGCAACAACTACAGCAGAGGCAGAAATGCAAGAATCCACATCCCAACTTGAAAGAAGGGGACTTAGCCATATTGAAGAACGACCTCAAGCCAATGCAGTGGAAGCCGGCTCGAATCAAGAAGGCAGTGACTGGATCCGATGGACTTGTTCGAGTTGTTGAGGTGCAAATCTCCAATTAACTATTCCTATGAGCCATGAACCGCAAAACTCCCCTTCCAATTCAGGATGCAGAACCAGTGTCCTACGAGGGGAGACGGGATGTTGCAGAGCCGACACACAAACTTAAATCTTGATCTGACAACGATGTCGCAGAGCCAGAGCAAGAACTTAAATGTTGATCTGACAACTTTTTCCAGCCAGAGTACTTGTTCTTACACTAAAAAACTACTACTTTTGCATTATGCTTTTGTGACGTCTGTGCGCGTTTGTTAGTTTGTACCCTGCTTTAAATGTCTTTATCAGTAGCTGCGTTATGTGTACTAAATAAGAATAACATATCAGTCCCTTTTATTTGATTACACACGAACATATGTATTAATGTCATTGTTAAATAAAATTTTCTTTTTATACTTCATGTAGTAGTCTTATTGATATTTAAATATGCTTATTTAAGTAAAAATTAAAATGACCCAGTTTTCTGGCATTTAAATTTCCCAAATAATAGGATTATCCTTTTAGGGATACGAGGTATAGCCTAAAATTTCCTTTACAAAAAATGGATAGCCTGTTTCCAACATATCTAGGACATATCGGATTGGTGTATAAAATTTTTACGCTTTTAATTTAATTGCTCTTAATATTTCATATCAACCTTTCTGTAATACTATTTTTAAAGTAAAATTTAAGAAATATATTCAGCAGTCTAGTGAGAATTATCACATAACCGACTTATGGTAATTTCCTTAACAATACCCATTCGCAGTCCGTCATAAATTTTGTTTACCATATTGCGGGGTGTACTTTACTCTTATAAGGTAACCCATTTGTCAACCCAAAAATCGAACACTCTTCACTTTTTAGAAATTGGTGTTAATGGAAATGAGTCGAGGTCACAGGTTTGTTCCAATCGACAGAACTGATTAACTGAGTTTTCATTACCGTAATTAACTATCAATTTTTTAAGTTATTGAAACCAAAGTTTTTCAATATTCCTACTTAGCAGTCATTTGCATGCATTTTTCTAAATTCCGTTCTGACATTTGTGGTGGTTCATGATATACTTAATTTTGTTTGAAAACCCCACTCAAAAAAATTCAGTTCATTTGGAACAAAAATTTAAGTAAATCTCAGCGTTTTAATAAAAGATTTCTCTCTCATTTTCATTGACAGAAATTTTGGAAAATAATCAACTATTCAAGTTTATTTTAACGAGTATGAATGTCAAACTAAAAATATTGTTTTTTATTGAAATATTGATTCATTCCATTACCTTGCGAGTCAATTCCTAATTGAGTCTCTTACTGAACCTGCTTATCTCTTTTGACCTCATGGACTCGTTTCTTATCTTTAATATCTTATTTCTTTCGTCATAAAATTTAACTCATTTACTAAAGTCGCTGATTGATGAGATTCAAATATCGGAAAGATGTTCTAAGCCAATTAAATTTGCTATTAAAAGGGCTTAATTTTATTTTCATGCTAAAATAAACTTTAATTGAATTGAATTAAGGTTCATAGGATTATATATAACTTTATAATAAGATTTATTTCATTTGAATTTTTAACTATTGCAATCATTCAAACAAATCAAAGATTAAAATTTTTTTACAATTATGAAGTCCTAAATAATGGGAAATTTAATAAAGAAAAATTTAATTAGAAGTATTAAATCTAACAGCTAATTAAAAAAATATGATGAAGATGCTATCTATGCTAATGAATAATACATGAGAATAAACATTTCATTTTACTTTCTCACGATACAAATAATGTAATTGTCAAAAGATTCAAATTCGAGCTTTTAACTATTTTCCTCGTTTTATATCCGAATTCGAAAAACACATAGGCAGTATGTCTGTGATAATCATAACGGAAACCCGCTTTTAGGTAGAAGAATGGTGTATGGTCTTTACATCAAGTTTATAAATTTTTCTATGAAATTTTGAGGAAAAACCCATTCATTAAGTCAGTCAGTCAGTCCAGGTGTTTGAATATAAGCTAACACGATAGTTGCAAAACGAAGAGAGTTCATTTAAAATTCGGCACTCATGTTAAAATCTCTAGAGCAGACATCAAACATCAAGACAACAAATAGTAAAAAAAAGGCATATTGCTGATTAAAAATTGTTAAATACTATGCACAATATTAAATATAAACACTATTAAGAGGTTGTTAAAATGCATCAAAAATTTATTAAAAAATATAAAATGTATAGGGAAATTTTTTAAATTATAGCAACTAACATTGACACGTGAAATAGAATTCAAAGAAATGGATATTATTGAATGTAAAATTGATTTTACAGTGATTGGATTGCCTAATGGGTGAACACAAAATAAAATGCATCTAAATGAATAAGATATATAGCAAATAAAAGAAGTACATGTCAGATTAAAAATGATAATACTTAATAAACCAGATTAATATAAACAGCTTTAAGTATTCAACAACCCGATCCTTTATTTGCACAATTAGATTGTAAAATATTAATTAAAACGATATAATATATTATGAGCAAGGTAGATTATTGCAAAAAACTTTAGTTGTAAACTATCTGAGACGTGGTATTAATGCAGTTGTTTTTAATTTCGAACGTGGTAAATAATTTAAAGGATTCTTTGATATTCAAATTAATATATTTTATTGAGAAGATTTTAATGAAATAATTTATAGTTGGGCTTATAAATCAATACCTTTATACATACACATGGATATAAATACCTTTGATGACATTACAACTATTACAGGGCTTTAGGAAAAAATTATTGTGATCGTTTTTAAGTGAGTTACATAAGAAATTCTCAGCGTAAATGTCTCTTAAAATGCACTGGATGTTTTAAAAAAGAGTAAATTGTAAATGAAATGAAGTGTTTCTTAATGACTTTAATGATAAGAAAATCATTATGTCGAAGTTTAAATGGTAAAAAAAAATGTTTTAAAAATCATAAAAATAAAAACGCTCATGAAATATATACAACTCGCACTGTCTATGAACACACAATGGAAATGTCTAAGATGAAAAAGAAATATATAGAGAGAAAAGAAAACGGAAGAACATAAATGTAATTGTAGGAAATGTAAAAATTGTTTGATTTGAAAAGGTAACGATCTTAAATGTTATATGACACATAAAGGTGCCTCAGCAAAATTATGTGTATATAGTTGTTTTAAACGCAAACAATTAATTAAATGAAACGTTTTTAAAGAAAATGTTGGTAGATGCAAGAAAAGTTATTAACTAAAAATTAATGAACTTAATAAATGGTATGAAACATGTGAAAAACTAAATTATAGAGAAAAACACTTGTTTTCGGATGTTGAAAACATATCAAGAGGTTTGTGCGTTTTTTAAGCTGGTCCTTTGATAGCTATTTAAATTCTATATTTTTATTTTAATAATAAGATTTTTACTTTTGGCACACATATAATTATCATCAGAATACCAAGAGACAGGAGATCATAAACTCAATATTGTTATAAATCAAGATATAAAAAGATTGTTATAAATCAAGATATGATTATGTTAAATGGCCATTTGATGGAGTACATTATAATCTATTGAACGATTGATTTCCAATACGTAGCCAAGTATCGTTTTGAAAATAAAATTAAAGTATTTAATATGCAACAAGGAAAAAATCATATACATTAAATTTGATGATTATAATAGGGTTTATTGATATCATCAATTTTGACATTGATTTCTTATAGAAAATTTACAAAATTGTTTGGACTAGAAGGGACAGCAAAAGTTTATTTTTCTCATCTGTTTAATATTGATAACAATCAAAAATATATTGAGAGATATCCTGTAAAATATAATTGATATGATTCAATGCCTGAAGGAGAAAAACAATCATTCTATAAGAAATGAAATTCAGATAAAAATGAAAGGTTGGATTTTTAAAAGTAATTTGTTAAATACTGCAGAACCAATGGAGACATTTTAAGAAAAAAATGTTTAGAATACAGAAAACTATTCTTGGAAATTGCGGATATAGATATTTTTCATTATGTTACTTTAGCAGAGGTTTGCATGGTTGTATATAGAGACAAATGATTTAAATAAAAACCAATAACTCTAGATGAAGAATCATTCATCAAGATAAGAACGGTTTAAGTAACAATAAATTTTCAATAAAAATTTAATCATTTATTCCAAAAGTTACCCTTCATAAAAGGAAATTTTACGAAGAATGTCTTTAAAATTAATTTAATTTTTAGACATAAAGCTTTTACACATGCGCAAAAATCATTTCTATTCATAGCATTGAGCTATTTGAGCAGAGACTTATATTTCAAGCGTAATATTTAATTGTAAAATTTTTTTTAACCAATTTACCTCCTGAAGAAAGTATGGCAAGAAAAGAATAGCAGCGACCTACTTTTGGTAGGTGCACAGTTTGAGTCCTAGAACCGATAAAAAGGTTTTTTTCTCATTATTAATACAATTTTTCGGCGTCAAACTCTTATGCAGCGTGGCTTTTGGATCAGAGACACATCTACTTCAAGCTTGGAATAATTAAGTGGGTATAGGGACTTGGAAATATTTAGACCACGATAAAAGTATAGCCATATTACTATGAATTATTCCAAAAGTTACCCATCATGAAAAAAAATTCCTGTAATGAATAGTTATAAAATTAATTCAATTTTTAGACCTCAGTTTCATTTGCGTTCTCACGTGCGTAGAATCCAGAGTATTATGCGTTAATATCAGACACACATCGTACTTTAAGCTTGGAATGTTTAATTTTTATATCAATGAATTTCATTGGAATATTTTGTGTAGATATCTTGCACATACGCAGAGACCATTCATCTTTTAGACCAGATTTCCGTCGTATTTGTAAGTCCTAGGAAGGTTTTAAAAGACGAGACGTTTATAAAACTAAATTAAACTAAAATCCCTCTTATTTTTAAATTGAAGTTGTTAATTCTATTAATAATCTTAGACTCCTGTGCTGCTCGAGGGGCTTTTAGCCTAATGGATGGAATGACGAGGTACTTTCCATTGCTATTTGCTGCTCTTCAATTCAAGTCTTGAAACCAGCGATTAGTTTTATAAATTTTTCTACTTTTTATATTTTTTATTATTATTCTCCTTACTAATTCCATAACTTCTAAGAATTTCTATAAAAAAATTTGGTACATAATTTTTTAGCTCAATATGTCTAAAAACAAATTGAGCAAATGTAACTTTTACTCTCGAGATCTTGCACTTTCGAAGACATCATTCGCACTCTTAAAAATGTGCTTTTAGAAGAGATTTGCAACGTATTTGAAACTTGAAGTGGTTAATCGTGTAGACAATCTTAGACTCGTGTCCCGTTCGAAGAATGAATTATCTAGTGATTCAAACTGCGAGGTGTTTTGCGCTGATTTTTTGTAATTTTCAATTTGAGTCTCGAAAACAAAGAATAGTTTTATTAATTTTTCTTCCTTTTTTTATTTTTTCGATTATTATTTCCCAAACTATTTATATTATTATCGAGAATTCGTCTAATTTTCATACTTTATAAAATAATGTCAATATTTTTACAGCAAAACATCTATAAAATGAATTGAAATTTTAAACGTCGAGATATTGCACTAGCTCAGATATTATTCGCATTCTAAACATTGAGCTTTTAGACGAGGCTACCGTTGTATTTGAAACTTAAAGTCATAAATCGTATTAAAAATATTAGCTTCAAGTGTCACTCGAAATTTGAGTGGCTTGGGGCATATAGCGACCGGGGACCTTCATTGTGATTTGCCGATCTCCAGTTCGAGTCTACAAAAAAAGAATAGTTTTTATAAATTTGTTTTATTTTTATATATTCTCATCATTATTTTAAGAAATTCTTCTACATATTTTACAAATTGAACTATCTTTCCTATTTGATAAAATAAAATTTTCCATCAAAACTTTAAGTACCGAGTACCTTATATTAAGTACCGAGATCTCGCACGTGCACAGAAGTTATCAGTATTCTTAGTATTGAGCGTTTTCGAGAAAATGTTCATTTTGTTTGATTTGTTTATTAGCATTAAGAGTCTTGGACGCTCTAATTTCACAGGGAATGAGTATCATGTTGGAACGAATGAGTAACATAATAATTGTATATGAATATACAATTATTATGTTATATGCTAGTTCTACAATTATTATCAATTCTACATAACTTCATATTTTATGAAAAAAATTACATATAATTATTTAAATATCTAACTAAAATTTTAATTGTCGGGCTTGCAAGTGTCCGTATTGCACTTCCAGCGTTCGTTATTTTAGAATTGCGCATTAAGACGTGATTTCTTTCTCATTTCACCTGAATAGTCATATTAAAATTTTTAGACGCTCTAAGCAGCACCAATTAATTCTGGACTGATAGATAGAATGACAGGGTTGTTTCCACTGATTTTTAGTGATCATCAGTTTGAGTCATGAAAATAGAAAATTGGTTTTAGATATATATATTCTTTTTTTTTCATGTTCAACTATAATTTTACGTACTAATTCTACAGTTATTTCGAATTTGATAACATTTCGATTTTCATTAAATAAAGACTTACATTTAACATTCTAAAAATCGAACAGAAAATTTAAAAGACAGGAAATTTCACATCCGCAGGGGGTGACGGTATCTCAGCATTGAGAACTTAAACATAATTCCCATCTCATTTCAATTCAATAAAAGTATTAAAAGTATTAGACGCTCTAAGCAGCCCAAGATAATTGTGACTCTCTGGACCGAATGATAAGATAGTTTCAAAAGAATTTTGCTGATTCAAGTTCCAATCTGTATAGCGAAGAATAGATTTAAAAATATATTTTTTATTTCATACACAGTTATTAATTTACTAGCTGATTCTACAGCTACTATGTATTCGAAATAATGCTATATTTCAGGAAATAAAATTTATAGATAAATATCGAAAAATCTAACTAAAATTTTAACCGTCAGGAGCTATCGCACGCGCAGTGAGGGTCCGTATTCTTAGCATTGCGCATTTACCAGACATTTTCACCTCATTTGAATTTAATAATTATTACAAAAGTCAAAGATTCCCATAGCAGCTCAGGGCACTTCTGACCTGATGGACAGAATGGCATGGTGGAATCATATGCTTTTAGCTGATCTATAGTTCGAGTCTGGAAAGCTAAGAATACAATAAAATATTTATATTTTTTTAATTCCATATTCTGTTATTAATTTACTTGCAAAGTTCACAGTTGTTATGTATTTGAAATAATTTTATATTTCAAGAAATAAAATTTATTTTGAAATATCTAAAAATCTAGTTGAAATTCTAAGCGTCTCAGGAATGCAAATGCGCAGAGAGCTTCTGTATTCTTAGAATTGCGCATTTAGACAAGAATTCAATCATATTACAATTGAATAATCATATTAAAAGTCCTAGGCGCTCTACCTTTCAAAGGTAAGCATGGCATGGTGGACCGGATAACATAGTCGCATCATTACTTTTTTCCTGATCGTCGGTTTCAATTCCTGAAAACGAAAAATAGATTTGGAAATATTTTTTTACATATTTTTTTGCCATTTTCAATTATTATTTCACATGGCAGTTCTACAATATCTATAAATTCTCCCTAATTTCCTATTTCAGAAAAAAAAATTAATTTGAAATTTTTTTAAAATCTAAATGATATTTGAATCGTATGTGTATTGAAACATGCGCCAAGATTTTCTTTATTCATAGCATTGCGCATTTAGACAAGAATTCCCTGTTATTACAGTTTAATAATCAAATTAAAATTGCTATGCTCTCTAATCTCCAAAGGTGAATGTGTCCTGATGGACTGAGTGACTAGGCCGTTCTTATAAACTTCTGTTTTTTGCTGATCCTCATTTCGAGACTTGAAGGGGAAAAAATATATTTAGAAATATTTTTTATTATTTTTCAATTATTATTTCACATGCTAGCTCTACCATTTCTATAAATACATCCTTATTTCATATTTCAGATAGTAAAACTTAGAAATATCAAAATATATATATCAAATTTTAAGCATCTGAGACTTGCAAATGCCCAGAGATTATCTATATCCTTAGTTTTATGTATTTAGACTAGAGTTACCTCATATTACAATTGATTAATCGTATTCAAAGTCCTATGGGCTCCATACTTCCAAGATAAATGTGGCCTGGTGCACAGAACGCTATGGTCGTAAAGTTTGCTGATCTTGTGATCGAATCTTGAAGGAGATGAATAGATTTAGATATTTTTCTTTTGTTTTTTTTAATGCCATTTTCAATTATTTTTTCTATTGCTATCTCTATAATTTCTATAAATTAACCCTCATTTCATATCTCAGAAAACAAAATTTACTTAGAAATATCAAAATATATAACTGAAATTTTAAGCGTCTGAGGATTGCACATGCGCGCACATTTTCTATATTCTCAGAATTGTTCATATAAACGAGAATTAATTCATATTACCTTAGAATCAACAAATTAAAAGTCATAGACATTCGGACATGCAAAGGTAAGTGTGGTCTGGTGAACAGAATGACATGGTAGTGTATTCCGATTTTTGCCGATCCCGTGTTCGAATCTTCAAGGAGATGAATAGATTTAGATATAATTTTTACTTTTTTTAATGCCATTTTCAAATATTTTTTCTCTTGCTATCGCTATAATTTCTATAAATTCACCTTCATTTCATATTTCAGGAAAGGAAGTTTACTTATAAATATCAAAATATATAACTGAAATTTTAATCATCTCAGAATTGGATCTTAATATTTTTTTTCTTTATTTTTGAACATTATTCTAAAGACCAAAGCTATATTGACGGTGAGATAACCCTAAAAAATATATTTCAAAACTTAAGGATTTCGTTGAAAATACATAGAATTCTTTGAAAATTTTTTGTGTCAAGTTCATGCACATGCGCAAAAAGCCGCCGTATTCTTAGCATTGTGGTTTTAGACCAGGAATTCACTACATTCAAAAGTAAAATTTTATGGCCGTTTTAAGATTCTAAGACCCCACCGATTCGAAAGCGATGTGTGGCAAGCTCGACAGAGCGACTGGCTGAATTTAGCTTTTTGATTGAAGTCGGTTCGAGTCTCTAATCCGTTAATTTGTTCAAAATATATTTTTCTTTTTTTTTTCCTTTCTGTTTGAACATTATTTTAAAGGAAAAAGCTATATTAATTGTGAAATA
>JAOUZG010007456.1:0-31497 GCA_026289955.1 Argiope argentata | reverse complement strand
ATCAATAATTTTAGTTTTTCCTTATATTCCTCTTCAAAGATAATGATTATTTAATATATTTAGTATAATATACAAAATAATATTAATTTTTGAAAGATTAATGTGCAGACACAAAAATAAAACTTTTAAAAAAAGAAAAATGAAATCTACCGTGAGAAATTTCAAGTTATCATATGAGAACATTGTTATTTTTTAAGTAACTATTTGTCTAAATTTATAATTCCTTTATAATATGTTTGAAAAAATTACGATCTCTCTCTCTCTCTCTCTGTGATAATTTTTCAAGACATCATTTTATACGATAATTTTTCAAGGAATTTTATAATCTATACCGACAGTAGGAGTGTTTTGAGTGCACTTTCTCATTGTCATAAAGGGATGCACCCAATTGTTATTCAGATTCTGTTTTTGTAACAAATCTTACAAAATAGAGGATTCAATATCATACTTTGTTGGGTTCCTGGCCATGTGGGGATTTCCGGAAATGAAGAAGCAGACTCTGCTGCTAAACAGGCTACATCCTTTTTCACATATGGACTTCCATATTGTGATGTGAAAAAGTCCATCAATAATTATTTTCATTTAACTTGGCAGAAGTCATGGGTCAACAACAAGTTACATATCATAAAACCTATAATTGGTTTCTGGCCTATCGTCCTTATACGAAAAGTTGACATTAAGTTGACACGCCTTCGTATAGGGCATACTCGATTCACACATAGTCATCTCCTTCTCGGTGAGAGAGCACCTGTCTGTTCTGCATGTCATACGGACTTTAATGTGAAGCATATTTTGATTGAATGTCCGGTTTTTAATTCTCATCGTAAATATTTTTTTTCATTCACCTTCTCCAAGTTTGCATGACTTGGTGGGTGAGAAATACCACCCGCATATTTTTCTTTTTTTAAAGTCAGTTGGTTTTTATAATTCTATTTAATTCTATGTATTTGTTTATTGCTTATTTAAAAAAATTAACATCTGACTTTGCTTCAGAACCATTGACAAACTTTCTCTGTTTAATCATACTACACTTTTATCCTTTTTATAATTGGTCTCTTTAATCTTCCTATGTGTAAAACCATATGATTTACCCAGTATAGCCAAGAATGGCTCTTGTGCCAAAAAACCCAACAAACCAACCAACCAGTGATAATTTTTAATTTTTCTTGCCGGCAAACATAGTTTTGGATCTCGACTGAATTAAAGAGATTACAAAACCCAGTAATTTCGACGAAAGGCTCACAATTACTGGAAGCTATTGTATAAGTGGAAATATCCAGTGACTGTCATGCAGATTGATATTAAAATTATACTCTAATATTTACAGTATTTTGAGAAATACAATTAGTAAGAATGCTCTTATAATATCATTAAAGAATAAATATAAGTCGCGTTTTACAAAATTGCGATAATTAAAACTGAAAGAGAATTTTAAAAAACGATAATCTTCTGAGAGCGAGATTAATTATTTAAAAGTAAGAAATTATGAACGAACTGGAAAATGACGTCATTTCATAGAAATGACAAACAAAAAGCAGTTGATCGTAACTTTAATTCAACAATACTGGCAAAAGCAACAAATAATATCAAACAATACTGGCAAAACATCTCCTATCTACCAATGAAAAAACGAATATTTCTTGCCTTCAAATTTCGAAGACACCAAAACAACATCATGTCCTCAAATAATAATTTCTGTAAAATATGCTTATTAGAAATACATTTTCTCATTTAACTATAGATTTCATTGTATTATTCATTTAAATTCTACCTAATAACTTATCAAAGTATCATAATAATTTCAAATTTAATACCTTCTGAAAATCCAATAATTCTCAGTATTTATATGAAATATACTAAAATAATTTATAATAAAACTAAGATTATCAAGGACTTGTGATGCCATGTACTAAAGGATAAACATCATTTAAATTAAATGCAATTTGAATGTGCTGTCAGAAATGTAGAACCGAAAAGATTTTCAACAGTTATATAAAAAATAGAAATATTTATGGTATAATTTCCTTCAGCAGCCATTTTAAATAATCCTTTACTTCGGATATTAAAGTAATTCTTAAACTAATTAACAAACAGCCGACACGTTATTATCTCGATTTTAAGATTATTATTTTAATTGGTTCGTAAGTAATTATAATATCTTAAATGTCAAATGCAGTATAAACTATTTAACATCAATCAATGAAATTTAGCGTAATCTAGCAATTATTTATATTTTTGCACTAATCGTGAATAACATGAACAATTATATATGAAATATCATGTATTTTATGACGGGCTATTAAATGATTTATAAAATAATTGTAGTGACTTTTGAAGCTTAAGGGGAATTAAACAAGTTTTGCAATTATTATATATGGCTTATTGATACACAAGCAGTTTCAGCGATAAATTAAAACTCTAATGACAGTCATATCGTTATTTGAAGGCGTAACTTTTAATTTATGATGTGCTTTGAGTTTGGTAAATATATTTACAAACTATATGCATCACAAATTATTTAAAAATGTCCTTTAATCAATCAAGATATTTCGGAAATACATAAATACTTATGAAAACTAAAGTAAGAATCAAAATGTAATTATATAATTTAAGAAATTTAATTTTAGGATACAATAGATAAATGAAATGTTTTCTCATTAAAATAAAATGTTGTCAATATGATATAAGCAAAAAGGATGAAAAGAAATGGGAATGTAGCCTTATATACATACATACATACATACATAAATATATATATATATGCACACAAATAAAAAAAAATACTTCGCACATGTAAACATATAACAAAAAGCGAAAAGCAAAAGTTAACTTGAGTAAACAAAAGAAAAACCCCTAAAACAAAGGAAAAAAGAGGAGAAAGATAGAAAGATATAAATGCATGTTAAACGAGAAAATATAAAAAGCTACAAGTTAATGAATACAATTGAAATAAATTATAATTTTGTAAGGAAGGATATAAAATACAAAAAATCATAAGAAATAAAGTGATCGTTAAAGTAAATGCTCTTCAGGGCATGAAATTAATATAGATCTCAACAGAAAATTTTCTTCTAACAATCTGTCGAACAATTTTCGGTTCAACTTGTTTATCATTATTTTTTATCTTAATTATCATTTTTATTAGTTATATTCATTTTCAAAAAGTTTTCGTATATTAGATTATCTAAATTGTTTCCTATGTTTGAATTGTATTCTTGCATATTAATTCTTATTTGAATACAATTATTTAAAATTTTTGTTTTGTATTGTTACCTTTATTAGCATATAAAGATTCTACGTTGTAATAACACTAGAGAATTAACAAAATGACATTAAATCTTTTTAAAATTATTTATTTTCTTTTTCAGTTCATACTGCCATGAAAAAAATCTAGTGGTTTTAGTTGGGAAATGAAAATATCTAGAGATTTTTCATTGAACGCATTGTGCTCTGTTGTTTGTTAATAATTTATTGTCTGTGCACTGATAATCTTCAGAAATTCTGTTTTTTGTTAATGATGTTTCTTGTGTATGTGGAAAAAAGCTGCGTTATTTAATTTCGACCTTACTGAAATTTTCCTTGTACTCTCAAAGAATGGATGATATTTCTGTAGAAATTTTCATACATTTGTTTGTTTTCTGATTCAAACTTCTTTAATATTGTTAGTTTCGAAGCTGCCTGAGAATAGAAATAGAATATAGTTTGGTAAATATACGCACACCCAGAACCTTGTTTTTAATTGGATGGTACTTGCAACATTGATTTGAGACAGAACTTCACTCGTCACATACAAATGATCTTAAATGATTTTTAAAACAATTTTCTAACCCGAAATGAAATTTGGAAATACGTTCAGTTTGTTTCTGATCCTCCTTTTCATCTAAGAATTGATTTCCCATTGAAGCCTAGAATTTGAAAAATAATTTAAATATCGATTGTTTATTTCTTTATTTTTATATACATATGGATGGTTTTGAAATATTACTTAGATTTTGAAGAAATATCTCAATATATATACTGTCACGTCCAAATGTTCTCTATTTTGTGTAGATTCATTTATTTCATTGGTTTATAAAACGCTGTTCTCAGCGAAATGTCGGCGCAGATTGAAGTCATTATTTTGAAGTAGGAACATCTCAGGCATATGTCTGCCGAATCAAATGCTATTGTCAAAATTGCGCCTTAATAAAATACGTAGATATCAAAAGGCATTCGCAGGCGTTTTCCCTTTGCATTTTTTCACCTTCCGTTGATTGAGTACTATATTTTACGAAGTACTATACTACATCATGAAATAAAATATTAATCTAATAAGAATATCTTAAAGAAAATGAGAAACTTGTATTTGAGCATTTATTTCAATTCTTCATGAATGATTCAACTGAGATTGCATTCTGTTTAAATAAGCGTTTATGTACTTTAAAGAAGTATACCATATACTTGATAAAACTCTATATAGTTCTCTTATACACTTTTTCTACCTGAGGATTTTCTAATGACTCAAATAAATGTATTTTAAAATGATAAATATTGTTACAAGTGGGATAGCGGCACGAAAACTCGCCAAAGATGGCGGCGTTTGGCGAGGAGCCTCGCGCCAGCTTGATTGGTTTGGCGAAAGGAATAGTCTAGTAGCCGCTAGATTGTGCGCGTTGTTTTGAGAATTTCCACGAGATTCAGCGCACGCGCTTTTTCGGCTATATAAGGACGAGTAGCCGGAGTTAGTTAGTTCAGTTGATTTTAAATTGGTGAGTAAGTGAGTTCTTTTTACGCCGCCATTTTGAAATTTTTTGCGACTTTTATTGCAAATCTTCACGAACAGTGCTATTTGCTGTAATTTATTGGAGAAAAAGGTTTTGAACTGGATGGATGTGTTCCCTCCAGCTCCTCCACACCTAGCAAACGCAAAAGCAACGACGATAGAAGCAAGTTTTCCCACGCCGGACTCGTTCTTTTTAGGACCAGTTATGGAAGGAAACGGGGAGCCGAGTAAGAGAATATGTATCGATAGTAGCTCTGAAATGATGATTGACCACCAAGCTGTCAAGGATACCCCCTTTACCTGCGGCAACTGCACCAAAAAATCAAAGATTGATGAAGTGATCTTCATGCATAGAGTTCGACTAGATGTAGTCGACAAAACATACATGCAAATTGTGCGCCAGCTTAACGACCTCAACCACCCCATGCTTGATGAACTGCGAAACGAGAAGCAAGTCCTTGATGACATGATACAGCGCAACCAGGGTGAGTTGGCAAATTTTTCTAGTTGTCAGGATGCAAATTGCAATAAAAAAGTAAATCTCCCCCAACCCATTGATCAGGCGGCGGAACATTTTCAGTCTCCCTCCAAAAGGAAAATAGCAAAAAACAAAAATGTAGCTGTAAATGACAAAATTCAGGAAATGCCCATCCAAAACAGGTTTCAGGGCTTAAAAATTGATGAAAACGTTAAAGACAACAATAATGAATCTGAATTCAAAATACCCCCAATTATGCTCAGATTTTCAGAGGCGTATGGACAAATCTTGGAACAAATTCAAATTAAGTATGGAAAAACTACAAACAAATTCAGCAACGAATATGTCAAAATTTTCCCCGCATCAGAAAAACAGCACCAAGCCATATCGGATTTTCTCAGGCATCAAGGGCACGAATTCTACATCATTACCTCTAAACATAAGCGCCCCTTAAAAGCAGTACTGAGAGGTCTCCCCTCCAGATACTCCACTGACGAAATAGCGGAAAACCTCAGAGAAAAACAATTACCAGTTATAAAAGTCTCAGCAATGACGCAATTAAGGACCAAGCAACCCCTACCACTATATCTAGTTGAATTAGAAAGGACCAAAGAAGGGGAAAAATTTTCGCAATAGACAATATCAACTCAGTGTCACTGCTGAACCATATAGGGGAAAAAATTCGGTCTCACAGCGCTACCGCTGCAATAGATTTAATCATACAGCTAGGAACTGTGGAATGAGCCCACGTTGTTTAAAATGCGGCGAACCCCACGAGACAAATCAGTGTAAAATAAATGTAAGAATTGAAACTCCCGTCTGCATCAATTGCAATCAACCAGGACCTTTAGCCTCTTACAAAGGCTGTCCTCAATTCCCCAAAACCACTAATCCAGCCAACAATAGAGCCAGGTACTTCGAGAAAACTAGGTCACTACTAAAAGAAAATATCAGTTACGCAAGCCACTTTCATACTACACCCCGCCAAGTCAGGGAACCAGCTGCGCAAACTTACGCTACCCCAAGACAGGAGATGGCGCAACATGACGGCCATGTTTCACAGCCTAATCTAAACACAGGACCTAGCGACATAGCGCTACTGCTAGAAGGAATGAACGAACTTAAGAAGTTCCTTAACGAATATCCAAACCTAATAAATGGATTATTGCAATTAAAAACTACAAATGATCCAGTGCAAAAATTAACCATTCTCTTAGCGGCCCTGCAAAACCAGGAAAAAACTATTTGTAGCTAAAATTCAATCTCAATAGTTTATGCATAATCTACTGGAATGCAAATGGCATTAGCAATAAAATTCATGATTTTCGTAATTTCGTAAATAAGCACAACCCTGACGTTATTTTAATGCAGGAAACCCACCTTAGACCACAAAGAAAAATCTTTTTGACAAACTACTTCTCTTACTACAGCTATAGGAATAACCAAGCAGGTGGAAGTACCGCAATATTCATTAAAAACGGTCTACCTCATAACGAGGTCCCCCCACCCTTACTACAAAACGTAGAAGCTAACGTGGTGAGTTTAAATTTTAAAAATAAAGAGCCAATAACATTAATTTCTATTTATATTCCCCCCCCCACCGTAGTTAATTCCAATTTTATTTTTGACATCGAACTTTTAATGCGAACAGGACCCAATCCAATATTCTGTGGAGATTTCAACGCTCACCACGCGAGCTGGGGCTGTAAAAGACAAAATAGCAGAGGTAACTCCATATACCACTTCGCCCAATAGGCCGGACTCGAAATTATAGCTCCCAAAACCCCCACTAGGTTTGGCCCCCGATCAGCCAGTATTATTGATCTCACTATTGTTAAAGACTTTCTATACCCTTACGAAATTGAATCGTTGGCGGAGCTCAGCTCCGACCACAACCCAATCCTTCTAAAATTCTATTTCAAATACTCTCTGCCGGTTTGTGCCTCTACTTATAAAATTAACTGGGAAAAGTACGCCCACTTTCTTAGCCAATCAAATACTCCCCTTCATCAGGATTTTAAAGACTGTGGTGAACTTGAATCCCAAGTGAAATACTTCGAGGAGGAGATCCTAAATGCAAAATTGCAAGCTTCAATCCCACTAATGAAAACCCAAAAATACATAGGTCCTAAAATTAGAACACTAATAAGAGATAGGAACTTTGCCAGAAAGAGTTTTCAACAAACCCGGGATCCAGTTTTCAAGAGAATGATGAACCGTATTAATAAGGAAATAGAAAAGCTTGGCTCCATAATTGAAAATGATGAATTCGACAACAGAATCAAAGACGCAAACACTAATGACGGGTCCATCTGGAAATTAGTAAAATCACATAAAACTAAAACTCACAGAATTCCGCCCCTTAACGGCCAAACAAGTATTGCAAATAATGAAACTGACAAAGAAAATTGCCTTGCAAACAGCCTGGAGAAACAATTCAAACCTAATGATACGATTGATTTTAAAACAAACTTGTAAATGATACAGTCAAAAGCTTTCAGGATGATCTCCCACTAAAATTTAAGGACTACTCTCCCCCGACTATAATTGAAATTGCTGACTATATTAAAACCCTAAATGTTAAAAAAGCCCCTGGACTCGATAAAATTTGCAATAAAATGATTAAATTTCTTCCTTTTAAACTATATTACCTTTCTTACAAAAATAATAGATAACATGCTCAAATTCGGATATTTTCCAAATTCATGGAAAACTGCCGCCGTTATTCCTATTCTTAAACCGGGTAAAGACCCAACTGATCCTACAAGCTACCGCCCAATATCATTACTCTCATCTATTAGTAAAATAGCAGAGCATATAATTTTAAATAGGCTCAACGATCACCTCGAAATTAACAATATCCTCACTCCGAACAATTCGGATTTAGGAAATCGCTCTCAACCACTCATCAATTAGTCAGAGTGATGGAATTTATAGAAGGCCTTGAAAATAAACAAAAATCAGCAGCAGTTTTCCTCGATATCCAAAAGGCTTTTGACAGAGTTTGGCTTGAAGGCCTTATTTACAAGTTAATTAATTGTAAAGTTCCCCATCACCTAATCAAAATTTTAATCTCTTACCTCATTGCTAGATCCTTCAGGATTAAATTAAATAAGGTTTTTTCTGACACAAAGCAAATACAAGCAGGTGTCCCTCAGGGATCTAAGCTGGTGCCAGTACTTTTTTCAATTTCCATTAATGACATCCCCAAACAATTCAACACCATGTTATGTATGTACGCTGATGACACTGCAATACTTGCTCGTAACAATAACCCCAAATACATTTCAATAGCACTAAATAGACACCTAAAATCTCTTGAGGACTGGTTCTCGAAATGGAAAATAGTTATTAATGCCACCAAACCTGAAGCCATGACTTTCTCTAGAACTAATTGTGTAAATAAATTCCCCCCTCTTAAAAATTAAAGATCAAGTAATTCCGTGGTCTAAGGAATTTAAGTATTTAGGAGTCATATTGGACACAAAATTAACTTGGAAGCCCCACTTTACTTATATATCTAAAAAGTTTCGGGACCTAACTCGTAAATTCTTTCCCTTACTCTCTCGAAACTCTAAAAAGACTAGGAAAAATAAAATGCTTATTTACACAGCCTATTTGCGGCCAGTAGTAACTTATGCCTGCCCAGTGTGGGGTTATGCTCCTAAAACTAATTTAAAAATAGTAGAAAGACTTCAAAACAATTTAATTAGAAAAATTTGTAACATGAAATTTTTCATGAGAAATAGAGACATGTATCACGCCCTGGACTACCCCCCTTTATTAAATTTCATTAAAAAACTCTCACAAAAATTCTTCACTGACATGTCTAAAATAAACAATGAGGCCATTAAAAATATCCCAAATTACAACCCTGTTACTCGATCTTGTAGGCCCAGAAATATCCTACTGTAGTAACCTCATAGATTAAACTTCTCAATTCTCTTTTTTCTTAATTTAAACCTTAAAAAATAGTATAATCTTATAATCGTTTAACTAAATCTTGCAAGGAGCCATAACCCCACACTCTCCCCAATCCAATAGCCAATAACAAATCATCCTGACAATCACCACCTCACCCACTCAGCCTCTCGGAAATACACTTTTGCATCATCATCATCAACCGGACTCTCCATCAGCAGCTACTGAGACGTCACCAACTGCCCACCTACTCCTACACCGCCGACACCTTCTGATTGGTCGCCACTACTCCCTCATCTCCGAACTTCTTGCCGCCGTAACTCAGCCCAGTCCATCTTCAGCTACCAGACACTGAACATCCTCAAGGCTCATCGAAGAGGGCAACGTATTCCAGAACGCCAGGCCACTTCTCTACCAAAAAGGACAAGGGATAAAGCTCCTGGCGGAGCTAGGTGCACCTAGAACGAACACTTAAGTGAGTTAGTTGAGAGTTTGCTCTGAAATAAAAAGGGTCTCGCTGGAGTAAAGAATTTGTTATTAGTGAGCTGTGTTTGCGTTTGCTGCTAACGCTGTGTTATTGAGCTCGCTGTGATTTACTGTTGCTGTGCTGTACGATAGCTGTTTTACAGACTGTGTTTATTGTGCGTAAGACTTGCATTTACGCTGTAAGTGAATGTTGACTGCTGGATTGTATTTTTCTGAAATTGTTACTCTTTCAATTATCCTGTACATAACTGTAAATAGCTGTAAATAAATTTGTTTGTGCTGTCCTCAAATAAAGTCCATTCCATCCGAACCCGCTAAGCTAAAAACGTAACAACTGGTGTCAGAAGTGGGATTGAATGGTGAAGACTAGAGCGATGGAGGAAGCAGTTAAAGCAAAATTTGAACAGCTTTTTGCTTTCATTAAAGAAATGAAAGAAGGGCAATAGAAGATGGAGAAGAAGATAGAACAGAAGATAGAACAAGGGCAAGAAAAGATGGAGAAGATAGAACGAGGGATGGAACAAGGCCAAGCTAATATTGTTGAAGCAATCAACACCAAAGTGGATGTTTGGCGGAAAAGGTTCAAGAGAACGATACAAAGATTCAGAATATCCAGCAGAGTTTTGAAGAAAAATTTAGAAAAATGGATGAAAGATTAAAGAAAGTGGAAGGTGTACAGATAAAACCTGAAAACCAATCCCCGAATGTTCGAGAATCTGGCATAGCTCAACCTGTGCCTGTTATTCCTAAATCAAGCATTAAAGTGTCGACTTACGACGGAAAAACATCTTGGCAAGTCTACAAAACTCAATTCTCCATCGTCGCAGAAGCCAATGGTTGGGATCCAGTCACGAAGGCTCGTCAATTGGCTGCATCACTACGGGCTGAAGCTGCAGATATTTTGAGAACTATTCCCGAAGATCAACGTCTAGAATTTGAAGCTCTTTCAAACGCTCTGGAGTTGCGCTTCGGAGAAAAATGCCTCAAAGACTATAGCCGTCTGCAATTAAAGATCCGGCAACAACGATCGAATGAAAGCCTTCAAGAGCTTGCAGCAGATGTAGAGAGGCTCTCCCATCTTGCCTTCTCCGACTGTCCTGCCGAGGTACGGGAAACACTGGCCCTGGAGTATCTCATCGACGGTGTGAGGGATCCAGAGATACAAAAGTCCCTGCGAATGGCTGAATTGAAGGATTTAAAATCAGCTTTGGTTTATGCAATGAAATTTGAAGCCGCTCAGCAAGCTGCACGAAGGGATCGCCACTCAGTAAGGGGTGCTACGGTTCAAGAGGCATCAGATTCTTCAATGCAGAATCTAACTGAAATGATGAAAACAATTTGCCAGTTAATCCGGAAAGGAGATGAAAGGCCCAACAAACATGGCCAGAGAACTGTGAAATGTTGGAAATGCGGCGACGGGGGCCATTTTCAAAGGAATTGTTCAGCCCGCTTAGATAAACGGGCTAAAGACTCTTCTCAAAACAACCAGGAAAACTAGAATTTGGCGGTCTCGCGGGGCGGAGGTTGCCAGATGAAGAAAAGCCCCATTTTGGAGTTTTACAGATATCTTCCAGAGGCGGCGGTGAAAATGGTTTAATTGTTGAAGCCTTCGTCAACGGAACTCCATGTCGAATGATCGTTGACACCGGAGCCAACGTAACTATCATGCGAAGAGATGTTGCAGAACAACTAGGAAGGAAAATTCTCTGGACACCACCCTGCGTCACCCTCCAAACGGTCACGGGTGACAAAATTCCGATTATTGGAAAAATGGATATTGTGATTAGATTTGGGGATGCTACTTATGACCATGCTGTTTATGTAGCGGAAATTACAGATTATTTTATACTTCGACTGGACTTTCTGAAGAGATATGATTTTGTAATTGACTTTAAAAATAACTCCCTGCATTCCACATCAGAAGTCGTGACTCTTTTCCATTTTGGTTCTGGAGGAGTAAATACATGCCCTCAGATTATTGCTTCAACAGACTTTGTCATCCCAGCTAGAAGAGAAATGATTTTAGAGGGATCTACTGGCGAAACGGAGAATTTCCGGTTTGGTGTTGTTGAATTTTCCAGCGACGGGAGTCTTCCAAGTGGAACGATGGTGGCCTCCAGTCTCGTAGATCTCTCGAAAAAAGAATATACCCGTCAGGGTTATCAATGTTAGTAATAAATCAAAATTAATTAAGAAGGGTGAAGTTCTAGCTAAATGCTCTCCAGTTATCTGTATCGAGAAGAATTCCCACTTAACATCAAAGGAGTCTTCCGACTTTTTGAGCCTGGAATTACTTAAAGACACTGAATTGGAGGAAGAGCAAAGAGTTGCT
This sequence comes from Argiope argentata, assembly GCA_026289955.1. Lineage (NCBI taxonomy): Eukaryota > Metazoa > Arthropoda > Arachnida > Araneae > Araneidae > Argiope > Argiope argentata. The sequence goes on along the minus strand of JAOUZG010007456.1, from coordinate 19,518 downwards.
GCAGGAAGAGTTATTGATGAATTTAAAGACTTGTTTTCCCAAACATCTGATGATGTTGGCAGAACAAAGTTAACGCAACACCGAATCAATACTGGAAATCATCCTCCTGTACGACAGAACGCCAGAAGATTGCCATTTGCCAAAGTGGAAGAGGTGAAAGATTTGTTAAATGACATGCAAGAAAAAGACGTCATCGAACCTTCGTCTAGTCCTTGGGCCTCTCCCATCGTTTTGTTCCGTAAGAAAGATGGTTCTACAAGATTCTGTGTAGATTACCGGCGACTGAATGACATCACGAAGAAAGATTGGTACCCTCTTCCCCGAATCGATGATACACTAGATACACTCTCCGGGAACGAGTGGTTCTCCACTCTCGATCTGAAGAGTGGATACTGGCAAGTGGAGATCCATCCTGACGATCGTGAGAAAACAGCATTCACAACTGGAGGACATGGACTGTGGCAATTTAAGGTCATGCCTTTTGGCCTTTGTAATGCGCCAGCAACTTTTGGACGCCTAATGGAGACAGTGTTAAAAGGACTTACTCCAGCAGCTTGCCTCGTTTATCTTGATGACATCATCATAGTCGGACGGAATTTTGAAGAACATCTTTGTAATTTAAGAAAGGTTCTAGATAAATTAAAAGATGCCAACTTGAAGTTGAATCCATCTAAATGTCGTTTGTTCCGTCATGAGGTAAGCTACCTTGGACACATAATTTCTGCAGTGGGCGTCCAAACCCACCCGGAAAAAGTGTCAGCAGTACATAACTGTAAATAAATTTGTTTGTGCTGTCCTCAAATAAAGTCCATTCAATCCGAACCCGCTAAGCTAAAAACGTAACAATATTGTAATAAGATGCTTAAAATTCAATTAAGATGCTTTAATAACTGAAATATATTATATATAATTAAATATCTAAAATATATTAAATATCATATGCATTCAAAAGTTGAAAATATTGTTGCCACTTAAGAATTTGTTTTTGCTTTAATAGTACAGAATCTAATTTATAACATTGCTAACTCAGTTTGAAGGATTGTCTTAGAGATAAAACAAACATTCAGTTTAATATAATTTAACATGACATTAAATTTTCATGTGACTTCTACCATCAATTAAAATAAATTTATAACTGATCATTCCTTTTCGTTCAATTTTTCTGTTTTTAAAATGCCTTTATTCTGCGACAGCTAATGTAACTTAATTCCAGTAAACAACAAAAACTCGACGCAAAATTTGTCAAAGCAATGAATAAGGGCTGTTCAAGAAATGCGAGGATATTGATTTCGAAATAGGAAACAAATGTAAAAATAATCTAATACCGTTCATTTGAAAATGTCTTACGATGCTCCATTTATCTCTTTGGCCGAACTCAATTGTTTGCTTCGTATTCTAGAACTTAAGTCATTTGTTTAATGATGTCACTTATATCTTTTTCCCGAGTTCTATCGCAAGTTAACTAGGATATAAATAAAGTTCCCATTTGTATTGTGTTGCATTTTTCTTCCAAAACATAATGACATTTAAATTCTTCCCTGTATTAATACTGATAAAAGGAAGGCGGAAATTTATTTGCTTTATGAAGAAAAAAAATATTTCTGTATTGATGCTGATTTCAAAAGATAAATCTTTAATCTTTTGAAAAATTCCATTTTGAGTAAAGGAATTATAACAATTGTTTATGCAGAGAATTTTGTGATATGCTCTCACAAATTATTTTGTAGACGAGATTAATATATTACCGATAATTTATAGAAGTGTTAGTTTTTTTGTCATATGAAATAATACAAGATTTACAGAACTTGCTGTTTCTGCAAATCCATTTCTTTGTTTTGGAGTCATTTCTTAAAAATGATTCAAACAGCTCAACTAAGATTATGTTTTTCTCTATAAGTAATATTTTTTTATATTAAATTATTGATTTATATATGGTTTTTTTTCGTATTTCAAAAGAAGCATTAATTCCCTTTGATAATGATTATAGATTCTGAAAAATAGAAATTTGTACCTTATACCTTTTATTCTTCGAAAGAATTATTCAATTTATTAGATGCATATCGATAATTCCCATATAATCGATCTTCTGTAAATCTCCATTATTAGAATTATTCATTACGAATCGCAGCAATTGTTTTTTAAAAAGATTTTCGCTAATTTTGGAATATTTTGATAAAAGATCCCTTACAATAATAATGCATTATAGACAACGCATTCATTTTTATTTAGTAATGATCTACTTTTTGGGAAGCTTCGATATTCTTATTCTCATATAATGTTTTTATTTCATGGCTAGTGGGAAATTTAAATATTTTGTCATCCTAGGCAGCGTAAATTTAAATGTTCCTATATCGCTTAGAAAGTTCTGTAGTCTCACCTTTTAAAGCATTTTAAACTTAATCAACGCAGGCTAAATAATACAAGTTAAAAGCTTAATAAAGAGTTATCTTATTTTATGGTTAAATAATTAACTATAATTTTTATTAATTATACCTTAAATTATTTTAAAGATATTTGTTAACAATTAAAATTTATTGCTTGCATTTAAAATTGAATTATTGCAAAAGAATAAAATACAAGAAAGAAATTAAATACAAGAAAGAATTAAATACAAGAAAATAATCAAATGCATATAATTATTTAAAATTATATTTAAATGCAGATTAGTATACATTTAAGCCTAATTTAGTATTTTAATATATAAAAAAACAATACATTGATTTTATCAAGTTTAATAATTCAGAATAAAAACACATTGTAATTCCATTAATTTATAATTCCATCAATTTGATTTTGGCAGGTGATTTTAAAACAACCTGCTAACGCTCTTTCCTCATTCGAGTATCTCTAGAGAGCTGGATATTAATCTTAAGACTTAATTTGTGACATATTATGGCTAAAAACTTTCCAGATATGCAGCTCGTAATCATTCAAAGAACAGGTGCTATCTAAACAGTTAGTATTCTAGGGTGTCAAAGCGTATGGAAATAAGGTTACATAATTCGAGCCTACTTTCATCATTTATTGTCGGAGGGCCAAAGAAACATATTGAATAAAGTCCTTCTAATAAAAGATCTTACTTTATTAATTATTAATTCTAGGCACTTCTGCTCAAGGATTGTCACAAATGACAAACTGTCTTCTATAATTAACTTAATTATGTACTTTATAGGATATGGGCAGAGTTTAATGGGCACTATTCTTCCAATCATCTAATACACAATTTCATCAAGAATATTCATATTCCAGATAAATTTGATGGCTCAACTCAGTCCCTGTAGTAAATAAAAAAAATCAAATTATTAGTTTCTGTAAATCGAATTACGAAGAATTAAAATTATATAAGATTTATCAATACCTTCAAATAATACTTACTTAACGTATCTACATATATTTTAAAAGCATTAAAACAAAACTTCGAATCGATTATTCATTTTTATCTCCCCTATTATCTTCCACTTAGCAAATTCAGATAATCAAAATATTTATCTTAATTCGAAAATTGGAAATTAAAGGATGTAGTAGACGAAGTGATTTTACTTTCGTTTTTAAGAAATTTTTCTGTTAAAAAATTCTTAAAAACGAAATGTAATAAATATTATTAATAAGAGTTTGAATAAGAATTTATAATAAATATTATTTAATAAGAGTTTGTCTTTCGTATTACTTTGTTTTAAATTGGGATATCATGCCAGGTTTAAAGATATTAAATAATATCTATTTACCCGTTGATATTACCAAAAATGAAACCTTTACTTAAGTTTGATAAAGCTTTCAGAAAATTTGGACTTCATTATAAATGAAATGGTTGAATAAAGTAAAAAAATATATAATGTGAGTCATTAATTTTTAAAATATAGAAATATCTGTAACACTAATCAAAAATTTAGATAGTATTTTAACTTCAAATTATATTTGGTTTTCAGATCGCTGTTTGAAAGAAAATTTTGGGAAGAGTTAAATTTTTATTCCTTACATTCGATCAAATATTTGGTATCTAGTAACTGAATTCAAATTAATGGAACCTGTACCTAAATATTAAATAACATTTTTTAAAAAATAAATTTAATCAGTGAAACAGATAATTTAGTAAAATAGCAAATTTCAAATACTAAAATAAATTTTATGAAGAAACATTATATTTTACAGCATTTGTAGAAAAATTGTTTGTGTTTAGTTCTAATTAATAAAAATTTTCCTATGATATAACTTCAAATAAATATTTGTTAATTCATTTTAGAACAATAACTTAATGAATATTTCTTTTAAAAAGTCCCTCGCTATGTACAATGTATATTTAGGTACCTGCAGTATACAAATTTTAAAGGAATTCAGGGACTTTAAAGATTTAAAGTATTTAGCTATCCTCAACTACATTTTGAATACTAAACATCATCTTAAATCTTCATTTTAATAATTATTTTTAAGATCTGTATTTAAATTTACTATTTTCTTTTCTCTATTTGGTATATTTTTGCCCAGAATATTTATTACAAGTGTGAAAAACAACATCATCCGCTTTTTAAACATTTCAACTTACTGATTATCATAAAATTATTAAACAAATGGTTCGATAGTATATATATAATAATTAATATCCATAAGTAATTTTATTTTTGAAGGGAATTGCTATTATTTTGCACGTTCCTCACTCTTTTTTTCATCTATTTTGAATATATATGTTATGATATTAAAATATAAATTTTCATAACCTGAGATACGTCGTAAAAATGATTAAAAGTACAATATCACTTAACAAAAGAATTCCAACGATTTTCAAATCAAAAACGGTTTAATATCTTCCAGTATAAATAAAAAAAATTCCAGAAATGAGAAAAGGATTCATAAACGGATATCAAAGAAAAGGTTTTGCAAAAATTTATCACTTAGTTTTTTTTCAGTGCTTTTTTTACCACGGCTTACGTAAAATTTAATTAAAGTTCTCAAATGATTATAACTTAAAAGTTTCTTTGATTTAGAACTAAGTAATTCTCTTTTCCATTAAAACTTTGTCATAATATGGAATTTTAACTAATTTATAATTCAATAGAGGATAGTAAAGTTACCAATAAGACATTTCTTAAGTATTTGATTGCTTATTAATATGGAGTATTTTAATTGCTTCTGATCTCTCGATTATTTCTTTTCTAATTTTAATCCTAAATGGAAACTTTTTTATCCATAAATCACGTTTTCCTTGTCTTACTGATTAAGTTAAACTAAAATTAACTAAAAAAATTATGCAGTTGTAAATAGATTCATTGAAAATATGAAGTATGTTTTATAATTTTATCATAGTTTTATTTAAGTATTAAAAATTTGTATTTAGAATGCTAGTAAAGAGGCATAAACAATAACAAAGAAAAAACAAATGTGAATATTTAAAAAATCTATTTCCAGTTTTAAAGCCAAGATGTATAGCTGACAGTCTTTTTTTTATTAATATTTATAAAAAAAATTTCCATAGTTTAAGAGAAATTTGAATAATTTGTCTTTTAAATTATGACATTTTTTAATCTATTACGCCAATCAGAATAACTGTTATGTAACTATTTAAAATTCATTTAAGTTATCATTAAAACTTTGAATAATATTTCTATAACATTTTAAATATTATATTCATATCGATGCAATAAAATGAATACATAATTTAAACTTTACAAGAAACTTTTCAAATGAAATATTTCCATACACATTTCTTACCACTTAATAAATGAATATTTGATTAATGAATGGTAAAAAAGTTTCAATCCAATAGAAATTATATCGAATTATTAATAATTTTTCCGAATACAAAATTAAAATAGTGTAAATTAAAATAATTCTCTGTCCATTTGCAATTTAATTTTGTATTTATTGTTAAAATATTAGGATTTAGCTTCTTTTATATAGGACAATTTTAAAAAAAGTATTTTCATTTTCGCTTAAAATCAGCATAATCTCTTCTAATAATAAAAATGAATATAAGTCTGTGTCCCACTAGACTATTTGGCATAGATATAACTAAAACATATATACCTTACTCAATGAGAATGTAAGAGTGAAGAGTACTTAGAGTAAATTGCTATTATTATCAAATTTATTAATTATAATTATTTTACGTGAATATTAATTAATAATTAACATAATAATAAGTGAATATTAATTGTCAATTAATAACTAATAGCAATTCTGTTGATTTCTGCAATGAGACATTATAATTATAGAATATTTTTCACACATTTTCAAAATTTTAGAAACTACATTTTTTATTAAACCAAATTCATATCTTGCCAACTTTTCGAAAATGTTGACATCATTTAAATAATTATATTTTTACCCATTTCCATAGGATACTTGCCTTAATTTTTATTTTTAACCTATTCTTTAAAATTACTAATAGCACTTTAGAAAGAATTTGAGCTTCCAATTCCTCTTCTTTCTTGTGCAACATTTCGATGTAATTCTTTTCATTTACAAACGGAAGGTACACTCACTGTCCAATGAATTAGAAACTTTTGAGATTTGCGTTTGAATGCATGCTAGGGATGAAGTATGTATTTTTTTTTGGTTATGACGTGGGTTACACTTAGTTAGAATGCTTTTATATGAAAGGTCTATTAGTCCTTTTCCAGATAAATGAACAAAAATGAGAAAAACGGCAGATTTTTCACCATTTGAAAAAGGGCTTATTGTCGGTGCCCGTTTAGCAGGTGTCTCAATTTCGAAGACGGCATATTTCACTGGGTTCTCAAAAATATCCATGTCAAAGGTTTTCAAAAGTTGCAATCAGAACCCACAGTCCTTCTCCAGTAGACGTAACTACGGTTGGAAAACAGTTTTCAAAGAACGTGAACGGATGACGGAAGACGTCGAATTTGGCGAGAACCCCAGGAAGCCATGAATCCTTCTTGCCATATTCGCACTGTGCAAAGGTCTAGAGGGACTGCCATGCCAGCAGAACATGCTCCATATCATGAAAGTTATTCCCTGGGGTTCCTCGTGGCTAAACAACCATACGATACCTAGATATATTGGCAGATCAAGTGCACCCTGCAATGTTGCATTTTTATCCTGATGGTGACGGATGCTTCATGGACGATAATGCAACTATACATTATGCCAGAAGTGTTCAAAATTAGTTCGATGAGAATCAGTCTGACTTCCAACGCCTTCCCTTGCCATCGCATAGCCCGGATCTTAAGGGGGATTTGGTGCAAAGATGCATCCGACAGCACTCTTCTTCCATCTAATTTACAAGATCTGAAAAGCTCCGTAACCAATGCATGATTTTCTCTGGATGTAAATGTATGCCAGAAGCTTGTAGACTTGATGTCGAAACGATTCAGAGTAGTTATCCGCGCAAAAAGTGGTCCAACAAAATATTGATCTTGGGTTTCGAATTCATTGGCGAATTAGTGTACTTCTTGCTATATGTATATAGATACTTCATATTTATCTCAATATTATATTTAGTAAAATTCCAATCTTAGAACATTTTTATCTCTTGAAATTTTATAAAAAGTTCGAAGTTATTAATTAACTACGAATTGTGCAAACTTTTCAAAAATGCAAGTTATTAAGTCCAATATTACAGTTTATCTGGCTGACTTTCTGGCACAGAGGTAACGCGTCTTCCTCGTGTTTGGGGAGTCCTGTGTTCGACTCCTGGTTTGGGTATGGTTTTTCTTCTGTGTGCTATCTGTGATATGTGTGACTGTGCCCCACCCGTAAAAAGGGGTTGTACGAGCGAATGTGGTGAGTGTGTAGCTAAGCCGTACTCTTGGTCCGAGTTGGAGCTACTTCAAAAACAGAGACGCTCCTTTAGGCTTAAATCTACTGCTGTATAAGTGGGAGGCTTGTCCATGGCAAGTGCCATTAGTAACAACAACAAACAGTTTATCTAAACTACTAAGGGCAAAATATTATAGACTGTTTTGACTGGAGATTATTTTAAGGGAAATGAAGATTATTTTATGAGGGATTATTTTAAATATCATAATTTGATGATGATGTTTTATAATCCTATACATAATTAAAACAATTCCAAAATTAAATAATGTAGAAAATGTTCAGCATTTAAATCAAAATTAGTAAAGAATTGATTAAGGCTTTTTTCGTCTTGCAAAAAAATAACAAACTGATTTATTTCTAAAAGACTGTTAATGACATCTTTATTGTTATTAAAAAGCTCTGTTTTCAGATTTTAAAAATAAATTTAACACTTGTTACAAGTAAAAGAATTTTCTTCAATTCAGCTAGATAGTAAGAAAGTTTGGGATTAATCTCAGATTTCTAGAAAAAGATAAAGTAACTCTCAAGAAAAAAAATGAGGAGAATTCCTTTTCAAGCGACGAGAAAAGCGAAAAAAAATCCATTAAAACGTCCAAGGATATTTTATATGTCTGAAAACGACAAGTAAGAAGTTCTCTCTCGAAAACTAAAACATCTTTTACTACCGAAAAGTTTTCAACAGATTTTGTGGGAAAGTAGCCAGTAAATAATAGTAAAAATTCTTCAATGAAGAATTAATAGTTATTAGTATTACGGGATTACAATCCTATATAAATGAATTTGGTAAGTTGAATTATAATACAAAAAAAACCTCTTACAATAGTTTTAAAAATAATAGAATACCATAACTGGAACCATTGTAAAATTAAAAAAAAAACTTTTTATAATAATATCTTGAAAAAAATGTTGTATTATAATATAAAGCAAATAATAAAAGTTCTTCATTCATAATTTTTTTTAAAAAAGAGAATTTTTTAAAGATATTTTTTCACCCCCCCCCCCCGAAATAGGAGTAATTACGTAATTAATCTTCATTCATGCATTTCATTCATTCATATACAGATCGAAATTTAGATCTGGAACAGGGAAAAACCACATCTGACCGAATACCCCCAAAAGTATTACTCACTACATTGAGTATTTTGTAACCAGCGACATATTTATCGCCCACCAAATGCGCACACACATTTAGTTTGAAGAGTCAGAGAAAACATATTTTTTATTCTTCTCGAATAAACATGAGCTATAGTAATTGATAAACATGTTTACTGCACGATTTGAGAGATAGAGAGAGAAACTGCAACTTGCAGACCAACGGGTGTGAATCCAACTTTCTACCAAATTCTCCAATTCTCTACCAACTCTCTACCGTAAAAATATATGTTGTAAGTGAAAAAAAAATATAATGGAAAATCATTTTTCTTTAAAGAATTTTGCAATATTTTTTTGAGTTGTTACAGTCGTTATACATTACTAAATCTATCAAAACTAAAATTTAAAAAATATTTTGTTATTCTTTATTCAGCTTTCAAATCAGAATATTATCAAATTTTTAATTACTGAGACGTAGATACAAATTAAAAGTTTGAAGATATCTAAGCAATCTGAAAAAAATACAAATGCTTATTTAAATATATTTCAGCATCCCATACATGGATGAGCATATTATTTATATATTTTGTTGAGGAAAAAAAAGTTTTATAAATATTCCTTTCTCAAACGTTAAAGTTGTATTTAATATTATGTCATAACCAAATGGCTTACCTAGCTTGTATTCGGGAAAATAACGAATGCATGGGAATACTCTCTATATTCATAGTCTCGTACTCTTTCTCCTCTGTGATATATATTGGGGAAAAATAGAGGTATAACGGAACGGATAGCAGTGAAAACAAGGAATAAAATTGTTTAAATATAAAACATATATTTTGCATAAATAGGGAATTCTTGAAATTATTAATTGTCAAAAATGAAGTAATACATACTTTGCTTTTATTGATTTATATTAATATAATGCTTATTATCCTTAAAAATGAATATAATAAAAATTTTAAAGAATATATTTTCATGCGAGATCATGATGGTGTTTTGGTTTGAAATTTGTGAAGCCCCAAAATGCACCGGCAACAAATTGACGTTTTATCACTTTTGAGGCATTAATTTTTCGCTTTTAGAGTTATTAGAAAATAATGCAGAAGGTTGTCAGGTTTGGCGATTTATCATCAAATAAAGTTACGACTTGATTTCAAAATTATTTATTCTTTGAATTCTTATAAATTGTCTTAAGTCATTAACCAGTTTAAACCAGTTTGAAATAATCACGAGATTATCAAATCATACATGCGTCAATATTTAGAGAAATTATGGGGGTTTTTTTATACTTAAAATTGGTCGAGAGCAAAAATTTGTTTTTTGATATAACAAAATTTCAATTTCTGTATTAAATTTCAAATTAAAAGTTTACATGAAAAATCAAAACAAATGGAGTTGAAGAAATGACTTTAACTTGGTGACTGATGACCTATCTCAGAAATACGAGTGAAAAGATGGAAAGAAGGTTGGAGAAAAAATATATTTGTAATAAATACGATTATTGAGAGCTCATATTTTTCACCTGCTTTTCTTTGCACTGTTCTTAAAATTCTTTTATGAAGGAAGAGCACAGTAGGCAAATTTAGAAAATTTTAAGTTAAATCCACCTTTTTGAATTACCAAAATTTGTGGTCAAGAATTTCTTTCGTCAACTTGCTAAATACTATGCGAGTTCCAAAATAAAAACATGAAATGTATTTAAAGGTTTGTAACTTCAAAGTTTTAACTCCTTCATGTCACAGCTTTCTAGTGTAAGATTTCAATTTTAAATTCTGTTTATATTTTTAGAGTAGGAAAATCTCCCTTTTTTTAACGATTTTTCTCCCCCTTCCAGTTTTTATATTACTTCAAGTTACAAAAATATATAAAAGCATAAATTTAACATTTCAACTCCACTAAATCATTACATTTTTAAAAAGGTTAAAAAAATCTCATGACATATCATTACTACATTTCATATATTTGAGTTTATTTTTACATTCCCATTCTATGAATTTTAGATGAAATGTCAAAAAGAAAATCAGAAGAGAATTTATCCTTTTGTATACATTTTTCCGAAAAAAATGGAACGGTTTAAGTATCACATATATAATATTTTCAAACTCTTTCAACTTGAGGTACAGTTATTTGCTCAGATTTTCTTTCTTTTTTGTGTTTATTGCCATACATTTTGAATTATTAATACGTAATTTTCAAAATCTAGCCCATTCTCGAAAAAAATAGTACACTAGCTTTCACGAAATGTTGCACATGAAATGCATTTTGGAATTCGAAAAAACAGCTGAGTACATGCTCATATATATTCTTGTGCGATCTATGAAATTTCTTTTATTTAAGACTTTCGTAAAAAGTTAAATTATGTGAAAATTTTCATTTATTTTTGATTCTTAAGTAGTCATTTTATGTAATCCAACCTGTTTCTTGTACCCCTAGTAGCACAGAAATATTGCACAATATTGATCAATATTCGCGATATTGTTCATTATTGTAGAATATTGTTTAACATTATACAATAACATTATACAATATTATGCTACAAGATGTGCCATCTGGGACATTTGAATGAATCAATAATATTTTCAAAATTAAGAATTTCTAATTATAGGAGATCTTACTCTTTCTTGTATTGAAATGTTTGGATTTTCATGTAAGTTTTACCTCCAATGTTTCTTTATCTCAATTGTCGTCTTCCTCGATTTTTTCCTCTCGTGCACAATGTTTAGAAAGTAATTTATTCAGCAATAATAATACACTGGTGTGCAAAACTTAAGCAACAAGTGGTTTTTCGGCCACAGCTCCCCAACAAAGTATAAGATAGCCATGAAATTGCAGTATAATATGCACGTAATTCAGTAGAAAGACTACTTGTATGCAAATTTTAGAAATAAAACGTCGTAGGTGATGTAAGTGTACGTAAACCTTGTGGGTCGGCGCGCGCAGGTCAAAGCTGTGATAAAAGGATGAAGAGCACCGTAGTTAAAGACATTCGCTGCAAGTGCAAGTGATTTGTTTTGTGAAACACGTCTTCAAGAAATCATTTAGACGACTTTACTCGAGGAAGAATGATTGGGAAGCTTGAAGAGGGGCGTAGTGTGACCAGTGTCGCCGAAGAGTTCGGGATCAACAAAAGTGTTGTTTCTCGTGCTTGGAATGTCTTTAAAACTACTGGTACAGCTGTTCGGAAGGTTGGTGGTGGCCGTCCAAGGAAAACAACACCAACAGATGACCGTTACATTGTCGTACAGGCGAAAAGAAACCGTTTTCAGTCAGCGAGCGCCATATCTCAGCAACTGTGCACAGCCACAGGACGACAAGTATCAAGATTTACAGTGGCCAGACGCCTTCACAAAGGTGGCTTATTTGCTAGACGTCCTGAACGCTGCATACCTTTAAAAGTTAGCCATCGGCGGCACCGTTTAGAGTGGTGCAGAGAACACGAAACCTGGACACCTCATCAATGGAGTCGTGTCCTCTTCACAGATGAGAGTCGTTTTAGTGCTACAAGCGATTCTCTACGTCAGTTGATCTGGAGAGAGGTTGGAGCTCGATTTCATCCCAATAACATCGTGGAAAGAGATCGTTACGGTGGTCCTGGAGTTCTCGTCTGGGGTGGCATTATGTTGAACGGGCGGACTGAGCTTCAGATCTTCGACCGAGGTTCTGTAACTGGAGATCGCTACTGCAATGAGGTAATCCTACCCCACGTGCGTCTGTTTCGAGGGGCCATTGGACCAGACTTCATTTTTATGGATGACAATGCACGGCCACACCGTACTGCTAATGTTCAAGAGCTACTGGAAAGTGAAGATATCAGACGAATGAATTGGCCAGCTTACTCTCCAGATCTAAATCCCATAGAGCATGTGTGGGATGCATTAGGGAGACGTCTTGCGACACGACAGTATCCTCCTGGTAACACCCATCAGCTGAAAGATGCGTTAAAGGAGGAATGGAGACGTTTACCCCAAGAACTCCTGGATAATCTGGTGCTTAGCATGGAGAGACGATGCCAAGCAATAATTGCAGCAAGGGGAGGGCATATCCCATACTAGAGAACATCTGCCAGTTGTACTTACGCTTCTTCAGGCAATAATGTGTACCGCCACTATATGTCAAATAAAGCCTTTTTTTGTTCCATACCCTACTTTAAGCTTTATATTCATTTCTGCGCCATTATTCTTTCACTATCGTTTAAGTACAAAATAATGTACATCATATTCAAATTTCATGTCAATCGGTTGATTTCTTGTAGAGTTATGACAAAAAACGCACTTGTTGCTTAAGTTTTGCACACCAGTGTATGTAAACTTATCAACATACGTAAATGTATTAAATGATTTTAAATTATTTACCGCATACATAATGAAAATATAAAGTGGATTTTAATAAGTTTCGTTTCCATGGCATTAAGCATTAGCTAGAAGTATGAACATTTATGACTTAGCTTGGGAGGTGCGGTCTAGAAAACTGCATTTTCTTTACACTCAAATTAAATTTTCTTATTGAAATATTAGTATGAAAATCTGTGAATATATTCTACATATATGTAAACATGTTTTAGAAATTTTCTAAAGTATGTTATTACTGAAAAAAGTAATTGTGTTGAAAATTACATTTTACAACAAATTATTTAAAAAAAACACATTACTAATTATTTTAAATCATATTCATTTTTTAAGTTTACAAAGTTATATGGGAAACAATATAATGCAATATCAATACATACTTTCCTTTATAAATAGAAAAATTATATGAAAAATAAAAAAAAATGACATGGAATAAAATTGACCCATTTCTATAATAGCAAAATCGGTTTCCAAGAACATTTTAAACATAAAGGTTAAGTACAAATAAAAAATTCAGCTTATAAAGTATGTTGATATTTCACTAGGTATATTAATGCTGTTACGAATGGGGGAACGCTGAGGAGGCGGTCCGAGGTTGGCGAAGTTTTGCGAGGAGCTTCGCTCCAGCCGGGTTGGTTTGGCAAAAGGAATAGTCTGGTAGCCGCTGGATCGCTCGCTATGTTTTCCGAAGTTTCGCGTGCTTTTGGGCTCTCGCTCACTCGGCTATATAAGGGACGGATTGCCGTAGTTTCTCTCGGAAGAGAAGCGTCTCGCTGCACTAGCGAATTACTTTTCTCGCTTGTTATTAGTGAGCTGTGTTTACTTTTGCTGTTAACATTGTATAATTGAGATCGCTGTGATTTACTGTTTAATATGATATCCGACAGCTGTTTTGCAGTCTGCTTTTATTGTGCGTAAGGCTTGCATTTACGCTGTGTGTGACTGTTGTCAGCTGGATTGTTTTTATCTGAAGTTTTCCTTTCTCAAGTCATCCTGTAAATATCTGCAAATAGCTGTAAATAAATTTGTTCTGTCCGAACAATCCGAACTCACTACGCTAAAAACGTTACAATATATTTCAGAAATTTTTCAAAATGCATTATCACTAGAAAAATTAATTATATTTGAGCGTACACATCACAATCAGCCAAATAAGAAAATATTTTCTATACAATTATCCTCATCATTAAACCCCTCTTTTCGTTTCATTTAAAAGCCTCTTGAAGCTCTGCTTTATTATAAGGATCGGTAGGCCGGATAATATTTTGAGCATCAAGCCTTAGATCCGTCACCTAAGTCCTGTATAAAATCGGAATAATAAAAAGTTGTGGTCTCACAGACGGCTAGATAAGCAATAGCTGAAATATTTAAAACAGCATCCGATGAAACCGGTTTAAAATGTGCCGGTGTATCATGACACGGGAAGCTACGTAGTCAATCAATTCGAATGAGCTGAAAATAGAATGTGTGACAGAAAGTCCAATTTTAGCAGTCTGACAGACCACATCTTTTCAATTAAGGGTTTAACGGTTAATGCTTTAATCGGTTCGTTAAAATGTCTTATTCAATAGTTATTAAAAACTCCTTATTCAATAAGAATTAAAAAAACTCTTCCATTTATTTATTTTTATATTTTGCTTGTGTAAATAATTAATACAAGAAATAATTATTTTAAATTAAATAAAAAAGTTATTTACTTTTTAAATTATTATTATTAAATAATTATAGATTATAACAAAAATAAATTTTTAAATTATAATAAAAATAAATTATTATACTATAAAGTATTAAAAGAAATTATTTTTAAATCTAAATTATCTTTCATCTGAAAGTTACGCATACCATTTTGAATTAATAAATGTTACTAAATAAATGTTACTAAAATAAATGTTTAATAAATGTTACTAAAATAAACATAAAAGAATTTATAGAATGAAAGAACATTTTATGAATCAGAAATATGCAAGCTAAATAAAACAATAATTTAAAAATTAAAGTTTCTTTATGTGTAAATAATCATAAACAAAGACTTCTAGTGCAGAGATTAGATTTTAGAATATAGATCCATTTAATATACATAACTTACTATAATTATGATATATATTACTTAATCCTGAATAAAAAAAAATATTGTATCCCTTCCTAGTCTTCAAAATTTGTGTTCGACTGAAATATTATATGAAATTTTTAATTTCTATCTCATTGTGTTACATTAAAAATGCGCAGAAATATTTTTAAATAAAAAATTATATAATACCTGTTTCAACAACTACAGAATATATGAAATAAATTTTACAATAAATATGATTGTTAGGTTTTAATTTAAGGGCTCTTATAAGAAAATTTTCCAAAATTTTGAATAGAAAAAATTGTATTTAAATAGGCAAAATAATATTAAACCGCTCATTAAGTAAATTGTATAATCAATTCATTTTCCCAAAGAAACGAACTTCAAACAGTTTTATGAAGAAACGTGTTCCAAAGTTTAAGAATATTGAATTAATTATTTGATATATTCTAAAAAATTCTAACGCTGTTATTTTTTTATTTGCGAAACCTATTTTCTGACAAACTTTTAAATTGTAAAGTTATCAGAGAAAATTAAAGATTAAGGAATAAAAATTTTGAAATCAACACTCATTCGGTTCCGTGTTCTGAAAAGATTTTAAAAAAAGTACTTGAAATAATCCATCAATGACAGCGGACCAATCATCAGCTCTGGAACTTACCATACGGGGATGAGTAAAGTGGCATTGATCAAAAATGCGAGAGAGGAAAGATGGATGTAACATCAAAATAATACATTTTGCTGTTTCTTGAATTTCTTGGAACAAATTAAATAAAATGTAACTTTACACTTGTTTTTTAGATTTCCAACATTTTGATTCGTTAAAACACAGTATGTGTATAGGGATTGTCACAAATCGAGTATATCAATTATCGAGTATATCATTTAATTGATTTACAAATCGAGTATATCAATTAAATATCGAGTTTATCAAAACGGCTGGGCATTGAGGAAAGAATAACAAAAGTGCAATAATTAGTTTAAAAATATTTTTGATGTTCAGCTATTGTTAGTTCTGTCGTTTCCTAATTCCAAATTATACTAGGTGACTTAATTTTCCATAGCAGAAAGATAAAACATTATAAAATAAAAATTCCAGTTCCTTATGGGTATATGACTTAGATCATTCTCAAAGATATCCGAGTAGGTTCTGTAGGATTTTTTGAAGTAATAATATTTATGAAAATGATAATTCTAAATCTTTTATAACTTAATTGACTTTAATGTATTCAGAACATTTTTGGCACCAAATGTGATATCCCCCCTAATTCTCTGAATTAGTGACGAATATAGTGAGTGAAGCAAATAATTTAAAATAAAAAAAATTACAAATTACAAATCTTATGGAAAAAATTTTCAAATTTCATAATTTTCTTTTTCAAATTTCATTCTCAACAATGGTTCACAGTTGCACTTATATTTTAATTCATTCCCTAAATAGTATTATGAACTGGTAAATTCCGAATTTTTGAGAGATATTTTAAAGAGTACTTTAATATTTACTTTTTAGAAATGAAATTCTCAGAGACATACGGGTTAATATTTAAAAAAATAATAAATTTTTGTCAGATGAACAAAATTTATTATTTTCAAAACTTTATAGATGGGTAGGTAAAGCTTTTTTAATGTAATTCGTTTTAAAATTTCATTCAAAAACTTTTTTTTATTATTATTTTCTCAGTCTAACGAGTTCGGAGAGTAATATGTTATGTAGCTGGCCATAGAATATTTCAATGTTTGATCTTTTTAAAAATCTTAAAAATGCTCATGTAATCTGGAAAACTTTGGTATCAATTAGTACTGGTCATAATAGAGATTTAAATTCCAAGAATACCCGAAGATAACAGGATCAGTAGAAAATATTTTTTAAAAAAATTAATGATTCAGAATTATATAAATTCTCAACGTTACCATCAAACAATAACAGATTTAAAAGGAAAATATTTCAAAGTAATGACTAGTATATGTTAAAAATGAAATAATAAAAAAGCAATTATCTTTAGATAAATTAAACAAAACAAAGGAAAATTTATGTTTCTATTATTTATAGTTCCAGTTTGAAAATCCTTTAATTTTATTTTTAATTGTCATAATTATAAAAAACTGTTTTGAGATGTTAAATTGTTTTTAAATAAAGTATTTAAAAGTTTATGATTTTTGGTCGGGGGAGGGGTGGTGTGGGGACCTGGATGGTTGATGGATTCTAACACAAGCGAATTTCGTATATTACAAGTAAATAATTAAACGTCAGTAATTTTATGTACTGTAATAAATTTGAGTTCACTTGTTCTAGAAAAATCTACAATAAAGCTCTAAAGCATGAAAAAATTTGCATTTTCGTGTTTCTAATTTCGGCTATACTTTCTTTGTGTTTATAATTCTATCAATAAATTTGCACACGAATTTCTCAAAAATATGAAAAAATGAAAGTTCACACTTCTGAAAAAGAAAGACATTAGGAAGAAAATATAGATAGTGAAATAAAAA
Organism: Argiope argentata; assembly: GCA_026289955.1. Taxonomy (NCBI): domain Eukaryota; kingdom Metazoa; phylum Arthropoda; class Arachnida; order Araneae; family Araneidae; genus Argiope; species Argiope argentata. The sequence goes on along the minus strand of JAOUZG010007456.1, from coordinate 1,752 downwards.
CATGAATAGTAGAAAAAAAGTATCAATCAAAATCATTCTATTGATTTCATTATTTTTCAGGTCAGAATGAAATTTCTGAAATAAATATAAATGACCGAACAGCTATTTTATGATCAATTATTTAAAAATCAAAATGCATTATTATGTGGAAAAGATAAAATTGAAAATATCAAAAAAAAATTATTTGGGTATAAGAGTATTTAATTTTATTTCTGAATTGTCAGTACATATAAATTTATAAGAAGGAATAATTTATTCCTTCCAAAAATATTTTTTTAATTTTAATTTCGCAATATTGTTTGATAAAGGTTTTTCTTGACTAGCAATTACTTGTGCAATAAAATTACAGTGCAAAGATAAGAAATGACTTTAACTGAATATACCTGCATGTGCTAACATTTGATTGCATAATATAAAAAAATTGGAAACAAGCGAAAAATGACTCAATCTGCAATAATTTTAATAGAAAAAATCGTTAAATTTTAAAATAATAAGTGTATATGACAGCAACACGAAACCCTAACAGTTGAAAGACTTTTTTTGTCATTAAACAAGTATTTTTAGGGCATGTCAAGCTGACAGCATAGTTCAAAAGGCGTATTATTCCAACTAAACATGTCTCAAATGTCTCGTCTAGTGGTTTGATAACAAGACATCGTTTTCTCAAAAAAAAAACTTTCTTTTGATCATTACTCTCTATCCTTTCGCTATTAAAAAATAAAATTACATCTAGTTTTTTTTCCCTTTCTGTTATTATTTATTTTGCAGAAGTACTTTTTTGAAACGTTATGAAATGATTTTTACAGAGGGAACGAACTAATGATTGAAAAAGCTAAGAGATAGTTTAAAATTTTATGTCATCAAAAAAAGAATGGGCCTTATGAAATTTATTATCTCACAATCAAAACTTTTTTAGAGTAACGAATGTTCAATTGATAAATAGCTCCATTTTCATTCAAACAATTATTTTATGCAATCATAAATTTTTGATCAATCATAAATTTATTGAATAATAGTTAGTCCATAAATGCTTTGAGAGGAGATTTCAACTTTTACAAAAAATTAATATACTAAATTCTCTTTGTTGATATTTTCCCAATTATACGTGATTAGATGTTGAATTGTTATTAAAATGTTTATTTATTGTTATAAAGTTTATAATATAAAGTTTGGGAAAATAACAGTGATATTTGTTTATGAAATATATTATAGCTTCAGTCAAGTTTTAGATTAATTACATTTTTCTATTACAAGTTTACCCATATTGTTTACAAAAATTCATTAAAATGTTTATATTTGAATATAGAATTTTGAAATGAATTACAATTATGGATATGAAAATGAATTATGAAAGTAATCCTTTAACTCTCAGATTTTTGAATTTATAAGCATATAATAATAAATGAACTTTATCACTCTCGAATGTAAATCACATTAAATATTCGAGTGGTTGATAAAAATTGGTAATAATAATTTATTATAAAGTTTACTAATAAAGAAACTTGTAACTGTCTCATATAAATACAAAAAAAAAAATAATTTACATTTTGCACAATGATCTTGCATAAATTTGGTATAAATTCTTCTTTTTAAAAACGAAACATAAAAACTTTTAATTCAACTATAATTTAAAATTTATAATCTTTTTTAAAGAATCATAAATTTATTAATTAGGTTGTTTGCGACTACTTCCAATGTAAGACTAATCTTTTATTTAAAAAATTAATGCTTTAAATTTGCTTTGCTGATTTT